>BDMB01000345.1:0-11280 GCA_016859785.1 Macrotyloma uniflorum
AAGCTCCTGATTGGGAGGTATGATTTTCCTTGGTTTAATTTTGGCTTAACTTAAATTGCTAGTTACTTACTTTTTTTTTTTCTATTTGTTGTAGGAAAAAAGATTAAAAGCAAAGGAGATTCAGAGAAGAAACTACACCATTTTTTACTTTAGGCCACACTTAATTTACAACAGGTAAAAAAGTGTGGCCTAAACTATGAATAGACAACGGTTTTTTATATATTGCCTATATTATAGATTTTACTCAACTATTAAACAAAAACCGTTGCTTATTTTAAAAAGGCAACATTTGATACAGCGTTGTTAGAATTTATATAAGTTATTATTTTAAACCATATTATTTATATGCAGCCTTTAACAAATCCTTAATAATTGAATTTTTTTAATTAATTTTTTATTAATTAAATTATTTCTAATTAATTTTTTAACCAATTTTTTTAATGAAATTTTTTTATTAATTTTCCCTAAATTCTTAAAATCCTAAAACTTAAATTCTTAAAACTGTTTATTTTTTACTTTAGGCCATGCTTAATTTGCTACCGGTAAAAAAGTGTGGCCAAAACTTATTTTAGAAAGGCAACACTTGATATAACGTTGCCACAAAAATTAAATTATTTTTAATTAAATTTATATGAATTAATTTTTGTTAGTTAAATTTTTTTAAGGTTATTTTTTTAATTAATCTTTTTTTTAATTTTTTTAATTAATCTTTCACCCCCAAATTTTTAAAACCCTAAATTCTTAACACCTGAAACTTAAACCTGTACATTTTCTTCTAAATCCTTCCTTTGTGCTTTCTCTCTTCTTTGTAGGGTCATCTTCTTCAGCTAGTCTCACTGTGTGTTGTGCTTCCCTGTCCACTGCCTCACTGTCTTGTCGTCTAGTCATCTCACAGCGTGCAACTCGCTCAGGTTAGATTTGGTAACTTATATGGTTCCTGTGATGTTATGGTTCCTGTTCCTATTATTGTTATTATTGTACATTGTTCCGTATATTATTCCTTTGTTCCGTTGTTCCGTATGTTGTTCCTATTTCTGTATTATGTAATATTTATTTTTCTTGTATCTCCTTCCTCCCGTATCCTCCTCCTGTATCTGTTCTCGTAATATTTCCTGTTCCCCTAATAGTTCCCCTAATAATTCCCCTAATATTTCCTGTTCCCCTAATATTTCTATAATATTTACTGTTTCTATAATATTTCCTGTTCTTGTGATATTTCCCTGTTCCTGTGATATTTCCATGTTCCTGTGATATTTCCATGTTCCTATGATATTTTTCCTGTTCTTGTGATATTTCCCTGTTCCTGTGATATTTTCCTGTTCTTGTGATATTTTCCTGTTCTTGTGATATTTCCCTATTCCTGTGATATTTCCATGTTCCTGTGATATTTCCATGTTCTTGTGATATTTCCATGTTCCTGTGATATTTCCCTGTTCCTGTGATATTTTTCCTGTTCCTGTGATATTTTTCACTGTTCCTGTTATATTTTTCCCTGTTATATTTTTCCCTGTTCGTTCTCTATTCCTGTGATACATTTTCCTGTTCCTGTGATATTCCCTATAATATTGTACATTATTCATGGTTCTTAATATTGTACATGGTTATTATTGTAAATTGTTCCTGTGTATATTGTTCATGTAATATGGTTCTCATTAATTTTTTTTATATTAAAAGGTAATGTACAAGTGGATCTGTTCTTGTAATATTCCCTATAATATCGTACATGGTTTATGGTTCTTAATATTGTACATGTTTCCTTTGTACATATGTTCCCATAATATGGTTATGGTCATGTATTATTTTTTTAACCATTATTCTGTATTTTCAGTCAATGTATAAGGAGATAACCTCAAAACTCAAAATGAAAGCTGCATACAAGGGGCCAGGAAATATTAGAAATGTAGACCTACCTGAAGTTAAATCAAGTAAAGAATTGCTTAGAAGGTTCCAAATCAAACGTGAGAAAATAACAGTTATTGCTGGTGCAGGTAAGGAACCTATGGTCCGGGACAATTCAATTTTTCTAATTTTGAAGTAGGAGGCAACAATAAAAATAATACTCTTAGTTCTGGTGTGAGACAACCTGAAAAGGGAAGTCAAAACAAGATGACAATGGATACATCTATAGGTAAAAACAAAGAGCAACCTCAAAATCCTGATATGGATGAGGAGGATATAGATCAAATGATGGCACAAGTTTTAGGCAAACAAAGTAGTGTAGTTGGTCCACATTCCTCTATTTCAAATCATGCTTCTGATTATCATAAAGTAATCTTAACCTTTAAGTTTATGAAATTATTTATGATTATACTTTTTTTAGTTATTATAGATTAATTAAACATGATTCTCATTGTGTATTTTTTATAGTTTTACAGGTTGTATCTGAAGATAATATTGAAGAAGAAAATGATGATGACTAACCTGATTGCAAAACAATGAAGAAAAAGCAATCTAGAACTTTGTTACATGTTATATATATTGATTAATGACTATTATATATATTGATATACAGTCAATTTTGTTACATGTATTTTTTTCTCTCTTTGAAGATTAAGCTTTAATTAATCTAAAATTTAGAATAAATATGATTTTTATTTTTTATTTTTTTACATTATTTAATCTCTTAATTTTTAAATAAAATATACATTTTGAATTTTAAATTATTTTTTTAGACATTAATGTTTCCTAAAAGATTAAAATATTTAGAACTGTGGTTTAAAAATAAAATAATAAAAAAGAAGTCTTGCCTATGAAGTATCAATAAAACCGTTGCCTATTGTAATGTGTTAAGACAACAGTTTTAAATGGAATAACAACATTTAAATAACTGTGGTATAAAAATAAAGCAACAAAAAAAAACCGTTGTCTAATAAGTACGAATAAAATCGTGGTATAAACGTTTATAAAAAACCGTTGCCTGTTGTAATATGTTAAGGCAATGGTTTTAAATAAAAGTGTTGTCTTAGGAAAAAAATCGTTGCCTTTAAGCAAAGCCCACGGCCGTATACTCCACGACTAAAAATGCGTTGCCAAACTGTTGCCTAAAGTTTAAGCAACGGTTTTTTCATTTTAAGCAATGGTTTTTTAATTGTTGTTTAATGTTAAAAATGGTGTAGTGAGAAATGTGGCCCCCCATTGTTTGTCTCGTGGAGGCTATGATCTGTTGAAAAAGAAAATGATGGAGGAGAAGAAACAAAAGTGGGAGTCAGAGTTGTCATCCTCTAGTTTAAGCCAAGAGGAAATTCCTCCACCATCTCCTCCAACATGTCACCAGAAGTGGAAGAGGGCCCGCACAAAATCTTCTGGTCAGATGACATCTGAGGAAGCTAGGCAGATTGCTTCAAAAATTGTAAGTGAAACGATTCTACCATAATACTTTCATTTTAGTTATGCTTGTCCGAATTTTGATCTTTTAATATTTTATTGTAGGATGACCTAGAGGAGCAATTGAGTCAGGGATCTTTCATCCCTCGTGGTCGTGACGATATCTTGACAAGGGCTATTGGAAGACCTGAGCATCTTGGCCGTGTTCGTGCTGCTGGTAAAGGGGTGGGAGTCCGACAATATTTTGGACCACCATCAAAGGATGCTCACTCCTCCACATCATTCAGCCAAGAAGATATTGCTGAACTAGAGAGGACCCTCAAGGTAAGACTAGAGGAGCAATTGACTTCATCCATCATTGAACGAGTCAGGGAGGAGTTCATGCAGGCCTTTGGTCCGACTCTAGCATCGATTTCACAGACCATTCAACCCGTTGAGCCTCTAAACCCTACATCAGGTAAGTATTTATATCTTATGATTTATTTAATTGCTTGCTAACTTAATTTACAAGTTTATATTTTTTTCATATTTGTAGGTGCACGAGTTAGCACTAAGGGTAGTTGTGCTGAGCCGATTACTGCTGAAGGGACTAGTGAAGGGCCTGTTGTTGATCCCAAGACATCGACAGGGTCGAATAAATGTGGATTGTGGATTGAGGATGATAAGGGTCAACAAAAATTGGTGGCCAATGCATCAGTTGACTTCGAGGCAAAAACCATCCACACTGTTGCTTTGGCACATAACTTAGTCAAAGTGGTGGTTGAAGAGGTTATAGATGCTGCTGTTGTGGTCCCTGTCCCCACTGATGAGGTGCAGACAGTGGAACAGGCCCTTCAAACCTTCATTGCATGGCCTAGGCATCTAGTAAAACCGCTTCTTGCAAAGGTTTGTCTCTCATTTCTAACTTTAACATTAATTTAATTATTTACTTCATTGTATCTAATTATTATGTACAAACTGGTACAATCATGCATTTAAGGAGAAGGAGAAGGAGAAAGAGAAGGAGAACAAGGAGAACAAGGAGAACAAGGAGCCATCACCGGATGTGGAGGAATCATCAAGACCAATACATGATTTGCTGGCAATTTCTCCACAGCTGTTTATAAAGGAATTTGAACTTCAATGGGATGCTCGGTTGTTTGGGGTGCAGAATGAAGAATTCCCTATATACATTGCCTACACAGATGCCTTGGAGATTGCTCAAGGAAATCCATGTCTAAACATAGCTGTTCTACAAGTTTGGACACTGTAAGTAATAGCTTTTACATACACTGCTTTATTTAGGGTTATATGACATGTATGCATGTTAACCACATTGGTATATTATAGGATGCTGCATCAGATGGCAGAGGAGCAAGGCTGTGTAGATACTTATGGATTCCTGGAGCCCCAATCAATACAAAAATCCGGAAATAGAAGAGAAGAAGTTCAAAAATATATCCAAGGCTGGGTGATGGAGTCAAAGAGAGATATATACCTCGGGGCTTATTTAAACCAGTAAGTTATGCAAAATATCATTTTTCCTTATATTATTCTATTCAATAACTTCTAATTATTGGCCATTTATACAGAAACCATTGGCAACTATTGGTTATTTTACCTAAGAAGAATGCTGTGTATTGGTTCTGCTCCTTGGGGAGGAAACCTGACATTGACATCAAAAGTATTGTAAACGGGTATGTATTTTTAATATCCTAGTTGTATTTTTATATGTGTTCTTTTATTTTAAAGCCTAAACCCTAACCAATATTTTTCATTAGTGTACTTAAGGTTTGCACTAGTTTACGTGGAAAACACACAAGCATCCCTCCAACTTGGAATTTTATTACGGTATATACCTTTTTAGTGTATCTTATTTAAGTTTTTATGCTAAACTATATACTAATAATAAGTCGTATTTTTCAGTGTAACAGACAACCTGGTTCTTTTGAATGTGGATATTACGTGATGTATTGGATGTGGGTCATTATTTTTGGAAACATTAAAGATACTTGGGATGAGGTAAGTATCAACTTATTTCACTAAATTGTTACATTCAATTTATTTGTTATAATCGGAACTAATGAATAAGTTAATTCGTTTTTACAGGTATTTACAGAAAAAGAAGCATTGCCTAATAAAACCATCCAAATGGTTAGAGACAAATGGGCAGCACACTTTGTTAAAATTAGGAACTCTCAATTGAACAAACTTGTACCAAATCAAATTAAGAAGGAACAAAATTGCACATAGAGAGAGAGAGTTAGGGTTTTCTTTAATTCTTCTACGAATTTGATTGATTAATTGTAATTGTATTATTTAGTTCAATGCACATTTCAACGTCGGTTATTACAATAACCGACGTTAAAACCAAAAATAAAAATATTTTTAACGTCGGTTATATAAGCAACCGATGTTAAATGATAAACTTTTAACGTCGGTTGCTTAAATAACCGACGTTAAATAATCAACTATATAACGTCGGTTTTGTTAATAACCGACGTTAAATTTAACATCGCCTGATTCAACGACGCCTTGTTTTTCGACGTTAATTGTCCAATTTAACCGACGTAAAAACCCTTTTTTGTAGTAGTGAAAGGAGTAGAAGAAGTTAGGAGAAGAAGAAGAAAGGAGTAGAAGAAGAAAGGAGAAGAACAGGTTAGGTGAAGAAAGAGGAAAGGAAAAGAAGAAGAAGAAGAAAGGAGAAGAAGTAGTTAGGAGAAAAAGAAGAAGAATGGAGAAGAAGAAGAAAGGACAAATGTAGTTAGGAGAAGAAGAGGAATGGAGAAGAACAAGACAAAAGAAGAAGAAGAAAGGAGAAGAAAAAGTTAGGAGAAGAAGAAGAAAGGAGAAAAAAAAGTTAGGAGAAGAAGATGAAAGGAGAAGAAGTAGTTAGGAGAAAAAGAAGAAGAATGGAGAAGAAGAAGAAAGGACAAATGTAGTTAGGAGAAGAAGAGGAATGGAGAAGAACAAGACAAAAGAAGAAGAAGAAAGGAGAAGAAAAAGTTAGGAGAAGAAGAAGAAAGGAGAAAAAAAAGTTAGGAGAAGAAGATGAAACCAGAAGAAGAAGAAGAATGGAGAAGAAGAAGAATGGAGAAGAAGAAGAAAGGAGAAGAAGAAGAATGGAGAAGAAGAAGAAAGGAGAAGACGAAGAAGTAGAATCGAGAAAAAGAAGAAAGGAGAAGAAGAAATTAGTAGAAGAAGTTAGGAGTAGAAGTAGAAAGGAGAAGAAGAAGAATGGAAAAGAAGAAGTAAGAAGAAGAAGAAAAAAGGAGAAGAAGAAGAAGAAAGGAAACGAAGAAGTTAGGAGAAGAAGAAGAAGAATGGAAAAGAGGAAGTTAGGAGAAGTAGAAAAAAGGAGAAGATGAAGAAGAAAGGAGAAGAAGAGGTTAGGAGAAGAAGAAGAAAGGAGTAGATAAGGTTAGGAGAAGAAGAAGAAGAAAGGAGAAGAAATAGTTACGAGAAAAAGAAGAATGGAGAAGAAGAAGAAAGGTAAAGAAGTTAGGAGAAGAAGTGAGGAGAAGAAGAGAAGAAGAAAAAAGGACAAATGTAGTTAGGAAAAGAAGAGGAATGACTTAGTTTTCCACGTTTTTTTATCCACGTTTTATTAAAACGTGGAAATTCATAACAACTAATCACGCAGAAGAACAAGACAGAAGAAGAAGAAGAAGAAAGGAGAAGAAAAAGTTAGGAGAAGAAGAAGAAACGAGAAAAAAAAGTTAGGAGAAGAACATAGGAGAAGAAAATGAAAGCAGAAGAAGAAGAAGAAGAAGAAGAAGAAGAAGAAGAAGAAGAAGAAGAAAGGAGAAGAAGAAGAATGGAGAAGGAAGAAGAAGAAGAAGAAGAAGAAGAAGAAGAAGAAGAAGAAGAAGAAGAAGAAGAAGAAGAAGAAGAAGAAGAAGAAGAAGAAGAAGAAGAAGAAGAAGAAGAAGAAGAAGAAGAAGAAGAAGAAGAAGAAGAAGAAGAAGAAGAAGAAGAGGAGAAGAAGAAAAAAGGAGAAGAAGAAGAAGAGAGGAAACGAAGAGGTTAAGAGAAGAAGAAGAATGAAAAAGAAGAAGTTAGGCGAAGTAGAAAAAAAGAGAAGAAGAATTTAGGAGAAGAAGAGGTTAGGAGAAGAAGAAGAAAGGAGTAGAAGAAGTTAGGAGAAGAAGAAGAAAGGAGAAGAAATAGTTAGGAGAAAAAGAAGAAGAATGGAGTTGAAGAAGAAAGGTGAAGAAGTTAGGAGAAGAAGTCAGGAGAAGAAGGAAAAGGGAGAAGAAGAAAAAAGGACAAATGTAGTTAGGAGAAGAAGAGGAATGGAGAAGAACAAGGCTGATGAAGAAGAAAAAGAAAGGAGATGAAAAAGTTAGGAGAAGAAGAAGAAAGGAGAAAAAAAAGTTAGGAGAAGAACATAGCAGAAGAAGATGAAAGCAGAAGAAGAAGAAGGAAGAAGAAGAAAAAAGGACAAGAAGAAGAATGGAGAAGAAGAAGAAAGGAGAAGAAGAAGAAGTAGAATCGAGAAAATGAAGAAATGAAAAGAAGAAATTAGGAGAAGAAGATGTTAGGAGTAGAAGCAGAAAGGAGAAGAAGAAGAATTTAAAAGAAGAAGTTAGGAGAAGAAGAAAAAAAGGAGAAGAAGAAGAAGAAAGGAGAAGAAAAGTTTAGGAGAAGAAGAAGTTGGGAGAAGAAGATGAAACAAGAAGAAGGTAGGAGAAGAAGAAGAAAGGATAAGAAGAACAAAATAGAAGAAATAGAAAGGAGAAGCAGAAGTTAGGAGAATAAGAAGAAAGGAGAAAAAGAAGAAAGGAGAAGAAGAAATTAGGAGATAAAGAAGTTAGAAGAAGAAGAAGAAGAAGAAAGGAGAAAAAGAAGTTAGGAGAAGAAGAAGAAAGCAAAAGAAGAGGTTAGGAGAAGAAGAAGAAAGGAGAAGAAGATTTTAGGAGATAAAGAAGAAAAGAGAAAAATAACTTAGGAGATGAAGAAGAAAGAAGAAAAAGAAGTTAGGAGAAGAAGAAGAAAGGAGAAGAAGATTTTAGGAGATAAAGAAGAAAAGAGAAAAATAACTTAGGAGATGAAGAAGAAAGAAGAAAAAGAAGTTAGGAGAAGAAGAAGAAAGGAGAAGAAGAGGTTAGGAGAAGAAGAAGAAAGGAGAAGAAGATTTTAGGAGATAAAGAAGAAAAGAGAAAAATAACTTAGGAGATGAAGAAGAAAGAAGAAAAAGAAGTTAGGAGAAGAAGAAGAAAGGAGAAGAAGAGGTTAGGAGAAGAAGAAGAAAGGAGAAGAAGATTTTAGGAGATAAAGAAGAAAAGAGAAAAATAACTTAGGAGATGAAGAAGAAAGAAGAAAAAGAAGTTAGGAGAAGAAGAAGAAAGGAGAAGAAGAGGTTAGGAGAAGAATAAGAAAGGAGTAGCAGAAGTTAGGACAAGAAGAAGAAAGGAGAAGAACAGGTTAGGAGAAGAAGAGGAAAGGAAAAGAAGAAGTTAGGAAAAATAGAAAAAAGGAGAAGAAATAGTTAGAAGAAAAAGAAGAAGAATGGAGAAGAAGAAGAAAGGTGAAGAAGTTAGGAGAAGAAGAGATGAGAACAAAAAGAAAGGAGAACAAGATAGGAGAAGAAATAGTTAGGAAAACAAGGAGAAAGTAGAAGAAGTCAGGCGAAGAAGAAGAAAGGAGTAGAAGAAGTTAGGAGAAGAAGAAGAAAGGAGTAGAAGAAGTTAGGAGAAGAAGAAGAAAGGAGAAGAACAGGTTAGGAGAAGAAAGAGGAAAGGAAAAGAAGAATAAGAAAGGAGAAGAAATAGTTAGGAGAAAAAGAAGAAGAATGGCGAAGAAGAAGAAAGGTGAAGAAGTTAGGAGAAGAAGTGAGGAGAAGAAGGTTACAGGAGAAGAAGAAAAAAGGACAAATGTAGTTAGGAGAAGAAGAGGAATGGAGAAGAACAAGACAGGAGAATAAGAAGAAAGGAGTAGAAAAAGTTCGAAGAAGAAGTAAGGAGAAAAAAAAGATAGGAAAAGAACATAGGAGAAGAAGATGAAAGCAGAAGAAGAAGAATGGAGAAGAAGAAGAAAGGAGAAGAAGAAGAATTAAATCGAGAAAATGAAGAAAGGAGAAGAAGAAATTAGGAGAAGAAGAAGTTATGAGTAGAAGTAGAAAGGAGAAGAAAAAGAAAGGAAACGAAGAAGTTAGGAGAAGAAGAAGAATGGAAAACAAGAAGTTAGGAGAAGAAGAAAAAAGGAGAAGAAGAAGAAGAAAGGAGAAGAAGAGGTTAGGAAAAGAAGAAGAAAGGAGAAGAAGAAGTTAGGAAAAGAAGAAGAAGGGAGAAAAAAAAGTTAGGAGAAGAACATAGGGGAAGAAGATGAGAGCAGAAGAAGAAGAAGAAAGGAGAAGAAGAAGAATGGAGAAGAAGAAGAAAGGAGAAGAAGAAGAATGGAGAAGAAGAAGAAAGGAGAAGAAGAAGAAGTAGAATCGAGAAAATGAAGAAAGTAGAAGAAGAAATTAGGAGAAGAAGAAGTTTGGACTAGAAGCAGAAAGGAGAAGAAGAAGAAAGGAAACGAAGAAGTTAGGAGAAGAAGATGAAAGGAGAAGAAGAAGTTAGGAGAAGAAGATGAAAGTAGAAGAAGAAGAAAGGAGAGGAGGAAGTTAGGAGAAGAAGAAGAAAGCAGAAAAAGTACTTAGGAGAAGAAGATGAAAGGAGAAGAAGAAGAAAGGAAAGAGGAGGAAATTAGGAGAAGAAGAAGAAAGGAGAAGATGAAGTTAGGAGAAGTAGAAGAAAAGAGAAGAAGAAGTTAGGACTACTAGAAGAAAGGAGAAGAAGAAGTTAGGAGAAGAAGAAATTAAGAGAAGAAGTCGAAAGGAAAAGAAGTTAGTTGAAGAAGAAGAAAGGGTAGAAAGTTAGGGGAAGAAAAAGAAAGGAGAAGAAGAAAGGAGTAGAAGAAGTTAGGACAAGAAGCAAAAAGGAGAAGAAGAACAGAGTAGAAGAATTTAGGAAAAGAGGAAGTTGGGAGAAGAAGATGAAACGAGAAGAAGAAGGTAGCAGAAGAAGAAGAAAGGATAACAAGAACAATAGAGAAGAAATATAAAGGAGAAGCAGAAGTTAGGAGAAGAGGAAGAAAGGAGAAAAAGAAGAAAGGAGAAGAAGAAGAATAAGAAGGGAGAAAAAGAAGTTAGGAGAAGAAGAGGTTAGGAGAAGAGGAAGAAAGGAGAAGAAGAACTTAGGAGATGAAGAAGAAAGGAGAAAAAGAAGTTAGGAGAAGAAGAAGAAAGGAGAGAAGAAGAGGTTAGGAGAAGAAGAAGAAAGAAGTAGGAGAAGTTAGGAGAAGAATAGGTTAGGAGAAGAAGAGGAAAGGAGAAGTGAGGAAAGGAAAAGAAGAAGAATGGAGAAGAAGAAGAAAGGTGAAGAAGTTAGGAGAAGAAGAAAAAAGGAAAAATATAGTTAGGAGAAGAAGAGGAAGGGAGAAGAACAAGATAGGAAAAGAAGAAGAAAGGAGAAGAAAAAGTTAGGAGAAGAAGAAGAAAGGAGAAAAAAAAGTTAGGAGAAGAACATAGGAGAAGAAGATGAAAGCAGACAAGAAGAAGAAAGGAGAAGAAGAAGAATGGAGAAGAAGAAGAAAGGAGAAGAAGAAGAGGTAGACTTGAGAAAATGAAGAAAGGAGAAGAAGAAATTAGGAGAAGAAGAAGAAAGGAAACGAAGAAGTTAGGAAAAGAAGAAAAAAGGAAAGGAAGAAGAAGAAAGGAAACGAAGAAGTTAGGAGAAGAAGAAGAATGGAAAAGAAGAAGTTAGGAGAAGAAGAAGAATGGAAAAGAAGAAGTTAGGAGAAGAAGAAAAAAGGAGAAGAAGAAGAAGAAAGGAGAAGAAGAATTTAAGAGAAGAAGAGGTTAGGAGAAGAAGAAGAAAGGAGTACAAGAAGTTAGGAGAAGAAATAGTTAAGAGAAAAAGAAGAAGAATGGAGAAGAAGAAGAAAGGTGAAGAAGTTAGGAGAAGAAGATATGAAAAAAAAAAATAGGAG
>BDMB01000347.1:6943-29480 GCA_016859785.1 Macrotyloma uniflorum
TACGCTTGCATTTACGACCGAACCATAATTTTTCCACCGTACTAGAAATAAGATCCGAACGCACATGATATAAAATCTGACCGCACCAGATATGAAATCTAACCGCACTAAAATTTTCTAGTCGCACCAGAAATGAGTCCCGACCGAACCAGAATATTCAGACCACACTAGTTTTGACTCCCGACCGCACCAAAGCAAAATTTTTGATCGAAGCAAAATTTTTCCCCGGACCATTATTTTTCGACTAGACCAACACTTTTCGACCCGGCCAAAATTCTTCGACCACACTAAAGATGAGTTCTGACCACACCAGAATATAACGATCGCACTAGAAATGAATTCTGATCGGACCAGAATCTCCCGACCGCACCACATTTGACCCCCGAACACACCAAAATTTCATTTCGACCGAACCAGAATCTTCCGACCGCATCAAATTTGACTCCCGACCGCACCACAAATGGATTACTACCGAACCATAATTTTTTGACAACACAAAAACTGAGATCTGACCACACCAGTTACGAAATCTGACCGCACCAGAATTTTCTGATCGCACTAGAAATGAGTCCTGACCGAACCAGAATCTTCAGAGCACACGAGATTTTACTCTTGACCGCACCAAAAGCGGATTTCGATAGAATCAAAATATTTTGACCGGACTATAATTTTTCGACCGGACCAAGACTTTTCGACCCTGCCAAAATTTTTGGAACGAACCAAAATTTTTCTGCCGAACCAAAATTTTTCGACCGCACCAGAAATGCGTTGTGACCGCACTAGAATATTCCGATCACACCAGAATCTCCCGACCGCACCACATTTGACTCTTGACCGCACCAGAATTTGATTTCGTTCAATCCAGAATCTTCCGACCACACCAGATTATCTTCCGACCGCACCATAAATGGATTACGACAGAACCATAATTTTTCGACCACACCAGAAATGGTATCCGACTGCACCAGATATGAAATCTTACCGCAGCAGAATTTTCCTATCGTACCAAAAATGAATCTCGACCGAACCAAAATCTTCAGACCACACTAGTTTCGACTCCCGACCGCACCAAAAGCAGATTTCGACCGAACCAAAATTTTTCGATCGTACCATAATTTTTCGACTGCACCAAGACTTTTCGACCTGGGAAAAATTTTTCGACCGCACCAAAATTTTTTAATCGAACCAAAACTTTTCAACGGCACCAGAATATTTTGATCGAACCAGAAATGAATTCCGACCGGACCAGAATCTCCCCATCACACCACATTTGACTCTTGACCGCACCAGAATTTGATTTCGATCGAACCAGAATCGTCCGACCGCACCAGATTTGACTCCCGACCAAACCATAAAATGATTACAACCGAAGCACAATTTTTCGGCCACACCAGAAATGAGATCAGACAATACCAGATATCAAATCTGACCGCACCAGAATTTTTCGATCGCAACAGAAATGAGTCCCGACGAAACCAGAATCTTTAGACCACACTAGTTTTGACTCCCGACCGCAGTAAAAGCGGATTTTGACCGAACCAAATTTTTTCGACTAGACCATAATTTTTCGACAGGACAAAGACTTTTTCGAGTCTGCCAAAATTTTTCGACTGTGCCAAAATTTTTTTGCCTGAACCAAAACTTTTCGACCGCACTAGAAATGAGTTTTGACCGCACCAGAATATTCTGTCCGCACTCGAAATTAATTCCGACCGGACCAGAATCCCCCGACCAAACAACATTTGACTCCCGACCGAACCAGATTTGACTCTCGACCGCACAACAAATGGATTACGACCGAACCATAATTTTTCGACCGCACCAGAAATGAGATCTAACCGCACATGATATGAAATCTGACCGCACCAGATATGAAATCTGACTGCACCAGAATTTTTCGGTCGCACCAGAAATGAGTCCCGACCGAACCAGAATCTTCAGACCACCCTTGTTTTGACTCCCGACGGCACCAAAGGCTGAGTTCGATCGAAGCAAAATTTTTCGACCAGACCAAGACTTTTCGACCCGGCCAAAATTTTTCGACTGCACCAAAATTTTTCGACCAAACCAAAACTATTCGATCGCACTAGATATGAGTCCTAATCGCACCAGAATATTGCGATCGCACTAGAAATGAATTCCGACCGGACCTGAATATCCCGACCGCACCGCATTTGACCCCCGAACGCACTAGAATTTGATTTCGATCGAACCAGAATCTTCCGACTGCATCAGATTTGACTCCCAACCGCACCACAAATGGATTACAACCGAACCATAATTTTTCGACAGCACAAAAAATGACATCCGACCGCACAAGTTATGAAATCTGACCGCACCAGAATTTTCCGGTCGCACTAGAAATGAGTCACGACCGAACCCGAATCTTCAGACCACACGAGTTTTGACTTTTGACCGCATCAAAAGCGAATTTCGACAAAACCAAAATTTTTTGACCGAACCATAATTTTTCGACCTGACCAAGAATTTTTGACCCTGCCAAAATTTTTCGAACACAGCAAAATGTTTCTGTCGAACCAAAATTTTTCGTACGCACCAGAAATGAGTTCTAACCGCACCAGAATATTTCGATCGCTCCAGAATCTCCCGACCGCAACACATTTGACTCCCGACCACACCAGAATTTAATTTCGATTAATCTAGAACCTTCCGACCGCACCAGATTATCTCCCGACCGCACCACAAATGGATTACGACCGAACCATAATTTTTCGACTGCACTAGAAATGAGATCCGACCGCACCAGATATGAAATTTTACCGCAATAGAATTTTCCGGTCGTACCAAAAATGAATCCCGACCGAACCAGAATCTTCAAACCACACTAGTTTTGACTCCCGACCGCACCAAAAGCAAATTTCGACCGATTCATAATTTTTTGACCAGAGCAAGACTTTTCGATCCGGGACAAATTTTTCGACCGCACAAAAATATTTCGACTGAACCAAAACTTTTCGACCGCTCCAGAAATGAGTTCTTACTGCACCAGAATATTTTGATCGCACTAGAAATGAATCCCGATCATACCAGAATCACTTGACCGCACAAGATATGAAGTCTGACCGCACCAGAATTTTCCGGTCGCACCAGAAATGAGTCCCGACCGAACCAGAATCTTTAGACCACACTAGTTTTGACTCCCGACCCTGCCAAAATTTTTCGAATGCACCAAATTTTTTCTGCC
The DNA here is from genome assembly GCA_016859785.1 of Macrotyloma uniflorum. NCBI lineage: Eukaryota > Viridiplantae > Streptophyta > Magnoliopsida > Fabales > Fabaceae > Macrotyloma > Macrotyloma uniflorum. Next base: position 10,149 of record BDMB01000347.1, read on the forward strand.
GAACCAAAATTTTTCGAACGCACCAGAAACGAGTTCTGACCGCACCAGAATATTCTGATCGCTCCAGAATCTCCCGACCGCACCACCTTTGACTCCCGACCGCAGCAGAATTTGATTTCGATCAATCCAGAATCTTCCGACCGCACCAGATTATCTCTCGACCGCACCACAAATGGATTAGGATCGAACCATAATTTTTTGACAGCACTAGAAATGATTTTTAACGAACTAAAATTTTTCGATTGTACTAGAAATGAGTTTTGACCGCACCAGAATATTCCAATCCCACCAAAAATAAATTTCGACCGGACCAGAATATCCCGATCACACCAAAAATGAATTTCGACCGAAACAATATTTTTCAACCGCACCAGAATTTGATTTCGATCGGACCAGAATCTCCCGATCGCACCAGAAATGTTTTCTGACCACACCAGAATGTATTGAACGCACCAGAAATGAATTCCGACCGGACCAGAATCTCTCGACCGCACCGCATTTGATTCCCGACCACACCAGAATTTGATTTCGGCCGAACCAGAATATTCCGACACCACAAATGGATTACGACTGAACCATAATTATTCGACCGCACAAAAAATGAGATCCGACCGCACTATATATGAAATCTGACAGCACCAGAATTTTCTGGTCGCACCAGAAATGAATCTCGACTTAATCACAATCTTCAGACCACACTAGTTTTGACTCCCGACTGCACCAAAAGTGGATTTCGACCGAACCAAAATTTTCCGACCGAACAAAGACTTTTCGACCCAGCCAAAATTTTTGGACCGCACCAAATTTTTCGTCTGAAAGAAAATTTTTCGACCACACCAGAAATGACTTCTGATCGCACCAGAATATTTCGATTGCACCAGATATGAATTCCGACCGGACCAGAATCTCCCGACCGCACCTAATTTCACTCCCGACCGCATCAGAATTTAATTTTGGCTAAACCAGAATCTTCCGAGCGCACTAGATTTGACGCCCGACCGCACCACAAATGGATTATGACCGAACCATAATTTTTGGACCCACCTAGAAATGAGATCCAACTGCACTAGATATGAAATCTGACCGCACCAGAATTATCCGGTCACACCGGAAATGAGTCCCGATCAAACTAGACTCTTCAGACCACACTAGTTTTGACTCTCGACCGCACCACAAGTAGATTTCGATCGAACAAAAATTTTTTGACCGGACCAAGACTCTTCGACCCGGCCAAAATTTTTTATCGAAGCAAAATTTTTCAATTGCAACAGAAATGAGTTCTGACCGCACAGAAATATTCCGATCGAACTAGAAATGAATTCCGACTTGATCAGAATCTCTCGACCGCACCATATTTGACTCTCGCCCGCACCAGAATTTGATTTCGGACGAACGAGAATCTTCCGACCGCACCAGATTTGACTCCACACCGCACCACAAATGGATTACGACCGAACCATAATTTTTCGACCGCACTAGATATGAGATCCGACCGCACCAGATATGAAATCTAACCGCAGCCGAATTTTCCAGTCGCACCAGAAATGAGTTGCGACCGAACAAGAATATTCAAAGCACACTATTTTTTACTCCCGACTGCACCCAAAGTGGATTTCGATCAAACCATAATTTTTCGACCAAACCAAGACTTTTCTACCCAGCCAAAATTTTTCGACCGAACCAAATTTTTTCGACCACACCAGAATATTCCGATCGCACTAGAATTGAATTCCGACCGGACCAGAATCTCCCGACCACACCACATTTGAGTCCCGCCGCACCAGAATTTGATTTCGGCCGAACCAGAATCTTCCGACCGCACTAGATTTGATTCCCAACCGCACCACGAATGGATTACGACCGAACCATAATTTTTTGACCGCACCAGAATTTTTCGGTCCCACCAGAATTAAGGCCCGACTGAAGCAGAATCTTCAGACCACACAAGTTTTGGCTCTCGACCACACCAAAAGAGGATTTCGACCGAATCAAAATTTTTCGATTGCACTAAAAATGAGTTCTGACCGCACTAGAATATTCTGATCGCACCAAAAATGAAATCCGATCGGACCAGAATCTCCCAACCGCACCAAATTTGACTCCCGACCGCACTAAAATTTGATTTTGACTGAACCAGAATCTTCCGACCACACTAGATTTGACTTCCGACCACACCACAAATGCATTATGGCCAAACCAGAATCTTCCGACCACACCAGATTTATCTCCCAACCGCACCACAAATGGATTACGACCGAAGCATAATTTTTTGACCGCACCAGAAATGAGATCTGACCGCACTAGAATTTTTCGATCGCACCAGAAATGGAATCCCGACCGAATCAGAATCTTCAGGCAACACTAGTTTTACTCCCGACCGCAACAAAAGTGGATTTCGACATAACCAAAATTTTTCGAGCGGACCATAATTTTTCGACCGCACTAGAAAAGAATTCAGACCGCACTAGAAATGAGTTCTGATCGCACCAGATTATTCCGATCACACCAGAAATGAATTCCGATCGGACCAGAATCTCCCGACTACACATCATTTGACTCTCGACTGCACCAGAATCTTCCGACTGCATCTGATTTGACTCCCGACCGCACCACAAATGGATTACGACCGAACCATAATTTTTTGACGCACTAGAAATGAGATCTGACGGCACCAGAATTTTGCGGTCGCACCAGAAATGAGTCCCGACCGAACCACAATCTTCAGACCACACAAGTTTTGACTCCCGGTCGCACCAAAAATGGATTTCGAGCGAACCAAAATTTTTCGACCGGACCACGACTTTTTGACTCGCCCCAAATTTTTCGACCGGACAAAAATATTTCGCCCAAACCAAAATTTTTCGACCGCACCAGAAATATGTTCGCACCGTACTAGAATATTTCGATCTCACCAGAAATGAATTCGGACCAGACCAGAATCTCCCGATCGCACCACATTTGACTCCCAACCCCACCAGAATTTGATTTCGAGTGAACCAGAATCTTTTGACCGTACCACATAGGAATCCCAACCGCACCACAAATGGATGACGATCGAACCATAATTTTTTGACCCGCACCAGAAATGAGACCTGATCGCACCAGAATTTTCTGGTCGCACAAGAAATGAGTACCGACCGAACCATAATCTTCATACCACACAAGTTTTGACTCCCGACCGCACCAAAAGTGGATTTCGAACGAACCAAAAAATTTTCGACCCGGCCAAAATTTTTCGACTGCACAAAAATTTTTTGGCAGAAACATAATTTTTTGACTGCACCAGAAATGAGTTCTGACCAAATCAGAATATTCTGATCTCACCAGATATGAATTCTGACCGGACCAGAATCTCCCGACTGCACCGCATTTGACTCCCGACTGCACCAGAATTTTTCGACTGCACCACAAATGGATTACGACTGAACCATAATTTTTTGACCGAACCAGAAATGAGATCCGACCGCACCAGATATGAAATCTTACCGCACCTGAATTTTCCGGTCACACCAAAAATGAGTCCCGACGGAACCAGAATCTTCAGAGCACACTAGTTTTGACTCCCGACCGGACGAAAAGAGGATTTCGACCGAACCAAAATTTTTCGACCGCACTAGAAATGAGTTATGACCACACCAAAATATTCCGATCGCACCAAAAATGAACTCCGATCGGACCAAAATCTCCCGACCACACCAGATTTGACTCCTGTCGCACAAGGATTTTATTGTGACCGAACCAGAATCTTCCGACCACACCATATTTAACTCTCGACAGCACCACAAATGGATTACGACCGAACCATAATTTTTTGACCGCACCAAAAATGAGATCTGACCGCATGAAAAATGAGTTATGACCGCACCAAATTATTCCGGTCGCACTAGAAATGAGTCCCGACCGAACCAGAATCTTCAGACCACACTAGTTTGGACTATCAAACGTACCAATAGTGGATTTCGATCGAACCAAAATTTTTCGACCGAAACATAATATTTCGACCGGACCAAGACATTTCGTCACAGCCAAAATTTTTCGACAACACTAAAACCTTTCAACCGAACCAAAATTTTTCCACCCACCAGAAATGAGTTCTGCCCAAACCAGAATATTCTGATCGCACCAGAAATGAATTCTGACCAAACCAGAATCTCCTATTCGAACCACATTTGACTCCCGACCGCACCAGAATTTGATTTCGACCGAACGAGAATCTTTCGACTGCACCAAATTTTAATCCCAACCGCACCACAAATGGATTATGACCGAACCATAATTCTTTGACCGCACCACAAATAAGATCCGACCGCACAAGATATAAAATCTGACTGCACCAGATATTTATGGTTGAACTAGAAATGAGTCTCGACTAAACCAGAATCTTCAGCCCATAATAGTTTTGACCCCCAATCGAACCAAAAGCGGATTTCGGCCGAACCAAACTTTTTCAACCAGACCATTATTTTACGACCGGACAAAGACTTTCCGACCGAACCAAAATTTTTCCACTGAACCAGAAATGAGTTCTGACCGCCGAACCAGAATCTCACGACCGCACCACATTTGACTCACAAGTGCACCAAAATTTCATTTCGACCGAACCATAATCTTCCGACCGCACCAGATTTGACTCCCCACCGCACCACAAATGGATTACGACCGAACCATAATTTTTCGACCGCACCAGAAATGAGATCCGATCGCACCAAATATTAAATCTGATCGCACCAGAATTTTCCGATCGCACCAGAAATGAGTCCCAATCGAACCATAATCTTCAGACCACACTAGTTTTGACTCTCGACCGCAAAAAAAGCAGATTTCGAACGATCCAAAATTTATCGACTGAACAAAAACTTTTCGACCGCACCAGAAATTAGTTCTCACCGCACTAGAATATTCCGATCGCACCAAAAAGTAATTCCGACAGAACCAAAATCTCTAGACCGCACCACATTTCACTCCCGACTGCACCAGAATTTGATTTCGACCGAACCAGAATCTTCCCACCCCACAATATTTGACTCCCGACCGCACCACAAAGGGATTACGACCGAACCATAAATTTTCGATCGCACGAGAAATATGATCCGACCGCACCAGATATGAAATCTGATCGCACCAAAATTTTCCGATCGCACCAGAAATTATTCCCGATCAAACCAGAATCTTCAGACCACACTAGTTCTGAATCCCGACCGCACCAAAGCGGATTTTGACCCAACCAAAATTTTTTGACCGGACCGAGACTTTTCGACCGCACCAGAAATGAGTTCTCACCGCATCAGAATATTCTGATCGCACCAGAAATGAATTTCGACAGAACCAGAATCTCTCAACCGCACCACATTTCACTCCCGACGGCACCAGAATTTGATTTCGACCGAATCAGAATCTTCCGACCCCACCAAATTTGACTCCCGACCGCACCACAAATGGATTACAACCGAACCATAATTTTTCGATCGCACCAGAAATAAGATCCAACCGCACTAGATATGAAATCTGACCGCACTAGAATTTTTCGATCGCACCAAAAATTAGTCCCGAACGAACCAGAATCTTCAGACCACACTACTTCTGACTCCCGACCGCACCAAAAGCGGATTTCAACAGAACCAAAATTTTTCGACCAGACCATAATTTTTCGACCGGACCGACACTTTTCGACCTGGCCAAAATTTTTCGAACGATAAAAGACCTTTTGACCACACCAGAAATGAGTTCTCGTTGCACCAGAATATTCTGAGAGCACCATAAAGGAATTACGACAGGACTAGAATCTCCCGACCACACCACATTTGACTCCCGACCGCACCAGAATTTGATTTCGACCGAACCAAAATCTTCCGAACTCACATAATTTGACTCCTGACCGCACCACAAATGGATTACGACCGAACAATAATTTTTCCACCGCACCAGAAATGAGATCCGACCGCACAAGATAAGAAATTTGACGGCACCAAAATTATTCAGTCGCATCAGAAATGACATCCGACCAAACCAGAATCTTCAGACCACACTACTTTTGACTCCTGACCGCACCAAAAGCGGAAATCGACAGAAGCAAAATTTTTCGACCGGACCAAGACTTTTCATCCCGGCCAAAATTTTTCGACCAAATCCAAACTTTTCGACCGCAGCAAAAATGAGTTCTGACCGCACCAGAAATGATTTTCGACCCGACTAGAATCTCCCGATCACACCACATTTGACTCCCGACTGCACCAGAATTTGATTTCGACTGAACCAGAATATTCCGATCGCACCGGATTTGATTTCCAACCGCACCACAAATGGATTATGACCGAACAATAATTTTTCGACCGCACCAGAAATGAGATTCGACCACACCAGATTTGAAATCTGACCGCACCAGATATTTCCGGTCGCACCAGAAATGAGTCCCGATCGAACCAGAATCTTCAGCCACACTAGTTTTGACTCTCGACCACAAAAAAAGCATATTTCGACCGAACCAAAATTTTTCGACTGAACAAAAACTTTTCGACCGCACCAGAAATTATTTCTCACCGCACCAGAATATTCCGATCGCACCAGAAATGAATTCCGACAGGACCAGAATCTCTCGACCGCACCACATTTCACTCCCGACCGCACCAGAATTTGATTTCGACCGAACCAGAATCTTCCGACCCCACTAGATTTGACTCCTGACCGAACCACAAATGGATTACGACCGAACAATAATTTTTCGACCGCACCAGAAATGAATTCTGACAGGACCAGAATCTCTCGACCACACCACATTTGACTCCCGACTGCACTCGAATTTGATTTCAACCGAACCAGAATCTTCTGACCGCACCAGATTTGATTTCCAACTACACCATAAATGGATTACGACCGAACAATAATTTTTCGACCGTACCAGAAATGAGATTTGACCACACCAGATTTGAAATCTGACCGCACCAAAATTTTCGATCACACCAGAAATGAGTCTCGATCGAACTAGAATCTTCAAACCAAACTAGTTTTGACTCTTGACCGCACCAAAAAGCGGATTTCGACCGAACCAAAGATTTTCGACAGAATAAAAACTCTTCGACCGCACCAGAAATGAGTTCTCACCGAACCAGAATATTCCGATCACACAAGAAATGAATTACGACCGGACTAGATTCTCCCGACCACACCATATTTGACTCCCGCCTGCACCAGAATTTGATTTCGACTGAATCAGAATCTTCCGACCGCACCAGATTTGATTTCCAACCGCACCACAAATGGATTACGACCGAACAATAATTTTTCGACCGCACCAGAAATGAGATTCGACCACACAAAATTTGAAATCTGACCGCACCAGAAATGAGTCCCGATCGAACCAGAATCTTCAAACCACACTAGTTTTGACTCTCGACCGCGCCACAAGCGGATTTCGACCGAACCAAAGATTTTCGACAAAATAAAAACTTTTCGACCGCACCACATTTGACTCCCGACTGCACCCGAAATGAGTTCTGACCGCCGAACCAGAATCTCACGACCGCACCACATTTGACTCACAAGCGCACCAGAATTTCATTTCGACCGAACCAAAATCTTCCGACCGCACCAGATTTGACTCCCAACCGCACCATAAATGGATTACGAACGAATAATAATTTTTCGACCGCACCAGAAATGAGATTCGACCACACCAAATTTGAAATCTGACCGCACCAGAATTTTCCGATCGCACCAGAAATGAGTCCCGATCGAACCATAATCTTCAGACCACACTAGTTTTGACTCTAGACCGCAAAAAAAGCAGATTTCGAACGATCCAAAATTTTGCGAATGAACAAAAGCTTTTCGACCGCACCAGAAATTAGTTCTCACCGCACCAGAATATTCCGATCGCACCAGAAAGTAATTCCGACAGAACCATAATCTCTCGACCGCAACACATTTCACTCCCAACCGCACCAGAATTTCATTTTGACCGAATCAGAATCTTCCCACCCCACCAGATTTGACTCCCGACCGCACCACAAATGGATTACGACCGAACCATAAATTTTCGATCGCACCAGAAATAAGATCCGACCACACCAGATATGAAATCTGACCGCATCAGAATATTCCGATCGCACCAGAAATTATTCCCGATAGAACCAGAATCTTAAACCACAGTAGTTCTGACTCCCGACCGCACCAAAGCGGATTTCGACCAAATCACAATTTTTCGACCGGACCGATACTTTTCGACCGCACCAGAAATGAGTTCTCACCGCACCAGAATATTCCGATCACACAAGAAATGAATTATGACCGGACTAGAATCTCCCGACCACATCACATTTGACTCCCAACCGCTCCATAATTTGATTTCGACCGAAGCAGAATCTTCCGACCGCACCAGATTTTACTCCCGACCGCACCACAAATGGATTAAGACCGAACAATAATTTTTCGACCGCACCAGAAATGAGATTCGACCACACCAGATTTGAAATCTGACCGCACCAGAATTTTTCGGTCGCACCAGAAATGAGTCCCGATCGAACCAGAATCTTCGGACCACACTATTTTTGTCTCTCGACTGCACCAAAAGCGGATTTCGACCGAAACAAAGTTTTTCGCAAAATAAAAACTTTTCGACCGCACCAGAAATGAGTTCTCACCGAACCAGAATATTCCGATCGCACCAGAAATGAATTCCGACAAGACCAGAATCTCTCGACCACACCACATTTGACTCCCGACTGCACCCGAATTTGATTTCAACCTAACTAGAATCTTCCGACCGCACCAGATTTTACTCCGACCGCACCACAAATGGATTACGACCGAACAATAATTTTTCGACCGCACCAGAAATGAAATTCGACCACACCAAATTTGAAATCTGACCGCACCAGAATTTTCTGATCACACCAGAAATGAGTCCCAATCGAACCATAATCTTCAGACCATACTAGTTTTGACTCTCGATCGCAAAAAAAGCGGATTTTGACCGAACCAAAATTTTTTGACTGAACAAAAACTTTTCGACCGCACCAGAAATGAGTTCTCACCGCACCAGAATATTCCGATCGCACCAGAAATGAATTCCGACAGAACCAGAATCTCTCGACCGCACCACATTTCACTCCCGACCGCACCAGAATTTGATTTCGACCGAATCAGAATCTTCCGATCCCACCAGATTTGACTCCCGACCGCACCACAAATGTATTACGACCGAACCATAATTTTTCGATCGCACCAGAAATAAGATCTGACCGCACTAGATATGAAATCTGACAGCACCCAAATTTTTCGATCGCACCAAAAATTAGTCCCGAACGAACCAGAATCTTTAGACCACACTAGTTCTGACTCCCGACCGCACCAAAAGCGGATTTCGACCAAACCAAAATTTTTCGACCGGACCATGATTTTTCTACCAGACCGAGACTTTTCGACCTGGCCAAAATTTTCGAACGATAAAAAACTTTTCGATTGCACCAGAAATGAGTTGTCACCGCACCAGAATATTCTGAGAGCACCATAAACTCCCGACCGCACCAGAATTTGATTTCAACTGAACCAAAATCTTCCGAACGCACATAATTTGACTCCCGACCGCACCACAAATGGATTACGACCGAACAATAATTTTTCCACCGCACAAGATAAGAAATTTGACGGCACCAAAATTTTTCAGTCGCATCAGAAATGACTTCTGACCGAACTAGAATCTTCAGACCACACTACTTTTGACTCCCGACCGCACCAAAAGCGGAAATCGACAGAAGCAAAATTTTCCGACCGGACCAAGACTTTTCGTCCCGGCCAAAATTTTTCGACCGAATCCAAACTTTTCGACCGCAGCAGAAATGAGTTTTGACCGCACCAGAAATGATTTCCGACCCGACCAGAATCTCCCGACCACACCACATTTGACTCCCGACTGCACCAGAATTTGATTTCGACTGAACCAGAATCTTCCGACCGCACCAGATTTGATTTCCAACCGCACCACAAATGGATTACGACCAAACAATAATTTTTCGACCGCACCAGAAATTTGATTCGACCACACCAGATTTGAAATCTGACCGCACCAGAATTTTTCAGTCGCACCAGAAATGAGTCCCTGTCGAACCAGAATATTCGGACCACACTAGTTTTGTCTCTCGACCGCACCAAAAGCGGATTTCGACCGAAACAAAAATTTTTCGACTGAACAAAAACTTTTCAATCGCACCAAAATATTCCGATCACACAAGAAATGAATTACGACCGGACTAGAATCTCTCGACCACACCACATTTGACTCCCGACCGCTCCATAATTTGATTTCGACCGAACCAGAATCTTTCGACCGAACCAGACTTGATTCCCAACCGCACCACAAATGGATTACGACCGAACAATAATTTTTCGACCGCACCAGAAATGAGATTTGACCACACCAGATTTGAAATCTAACCGCACCAGAATTTTTCGGTCGTACCAGAAATGAGTCCCTATCGAACCAGAATCTTCATACCACACTAGTTTTGACTCTCGAACGCACCAAAAGCGGATTTCGACCGAACCAAAATATTTCGACAGAAGAAAAACTTTTCGACCGCACCAGAAATGAGTTCTCACCGAACTAGAATATTCCGATCGCACCAGAAATGAATTCCAACAGGACCAAAATATCTCGACCACACCACATTTGACTCCCGACTACACCCGAATTTGATTTCAACCGAACCAGAATCTTCCGACCGCACCATAAATGGATTACGACTGAACAATAATTTTTCGACCGCACCAGAAATGAGATTCGACCACACCAAATTTGAAATCTGACCGCACCAAAATTTTTGATCGCACCAGAAATGAATCCCGATCGAACCAGAATCTTCAAACCACACTAGTTTTGACTCTCGACCGCACCAAAAGCAGATTTCGACCGAACCAAAGATTTTTTACAGAATAAAAACAATTTGACCGCACCAGAAACAAGTTCTCACCGAACCAGAATATTCCAATCGCACCAGAAATGAATTCCGACAAGACCAGAATCTCTCGACCACACCACATTTAAATCCCGACTGCCCCCGAATTTGATTTCAACCGAACCAGAATCTTCCGACCGGACCAGATTTGACTCCCAACAACACCATAATTGGATTACGACCGAACAATAATTTTTCGACCCCACCAGAAATGAGATTCGACCACACCAAATTTGAAATCTGACCGCACCAGAATTTTCCGATCGCACCAGAAATGAGTCCCGATCGAACCATAACCTTCAGACTAGACTAGTTTTGACTCTTGACCGCAAAAAAACAGATTTCGAACGAACCAAAATTTTTCTACTGAACAAAAACTTTTCGACCGCACCAGAATATTCCGATCGCACCAGAAATGAATTCCGACAGAACTAGAAACTCTCGACCGCACCACATTTCACTCCCGACCGCACCAGAATTTGATTTCGACCGAATCAGAATCTTCCGACCCCACCAGATTTGACTCCCGACCGCACCACAAATGGATTACGACCGAACCATAAATTTTCGATCGCACCAGAAATAAGATCCGATCGCACCAGATATGAAATCTGACCGCACCAGAATTTTCTGATCGCACCAGAAATTAGTCCCGATCGAACCAGAATCTTCAAACCACACTAGTTCTGACTCCTGACCGCACCAAAGCGGATTTCGACCGAACCAAAATTTTTCGACCGGACCTAGACTTTTCGACCTCACCAGAAATGATTTCTCACCGCACCAGAATATTCCGATTGCACCAGAAATGAATTCCGACAGAACCAGAATCTCTCGACCGCACCACATTTCACTCCCGACCGCACCAGAATTTGATTTCGACTGAATCAGAATCTTCCGACCCAACCAGATTTGACTCCCGACCGCACCACAAATGGATTACGACCGAACCATAATTTTTCGATCGCACCAGAAATAAGATCCGACCGCACCAGATATGAAATCTGACCGCACTAGAATTTTTCGATCGCACCAAAAATTAGTCCGGAACGAACCAGAATCTTCAGACCACACTAGTTCTGACTCCCGACCGCACCAAAAGCGGATTTCAACCGAACCAAAATTTTTCTACCAGACCATAATTTTTCGACCGGACCGAGACTTTTCGACCTGGCCAAAATTTTTCGAACAATAAAAAACTTTTCGACCGCACCAGAATATTCTGAGAGCACCATAAATGAATTACGACAGGACTAGAATCGACCACACAACATTTGACTCCCGACCGCACCAGAATTTGATTTCGACCGAACCAAAATATTCCGAACGCACATAATTTGACTCCCGACCGCACCACAAATGGATTACGACTGAACAATAATTTCTCCACCGCACCAGAAATGAGATCCGACCGCACAAGATAAGAAATTTTACGGCACCAAAATTTTTCAGTCGCATCAGAAATGACTTCCGACCGAACCAGAATCTTCATACCACACTACTTTTGACTCCCGACCGCACCAAAAGCGGAAATCGACAGAAGCAAAATTTTTCGACCGAATCCAAACTTTTCGACCGAAGCAGAAATGAGTTCTGACCGCAATAGAAATGATTTCCGACCCGACCAGAATCTCCCGATCACACCACATTTGACTCCCGACTGCACCAGAATTTGATTTCGACTGAACCAGAATATTCCGACCGCACCAGATTTTGATTTCCAACAGCATCACAAATGGATTACGACCGAACAATAATTTTTCCACCGCACCAGAAATGAGATTCGACCACACCAGATTTGAAATCTGACCGCACCAGAATTTTCCGGTCGCACCAGAAATGAGTCCCGATCGAACCAGAATGTTCGGACCACACTAGTTTTGTCTCTCGACCGCACCAAAAGCGGATTTCGACCAAAACAAAATTTTTTTCGACTGAACAAAAACTTTTCAATCGGACCAAAATATTCCGATCACACAAGAAATGAATTACGACCGAACTAGAATCTCCCGACCACACCACATTTGACTACCGACCGCTCCATAATTTGATTTCGACCAAACCAGAATCTTCCGACCGAACCAGATTTGATTCCCAACCGCACCACAAATGGATTACGAACGAACAATAATTTTTCGACCGCACCAGAAATGAGATTCGACCACACCAGATTTGAAATCTAACCGCACCAGAATTTTTGGTCGCACCAGAAATGAGTCCCTATCGAACCAGAATCTTCATACCACACTAGTTTTGACTCTTGACCGCACCAAAAGCGGATATCGACCGAACCAGAATCTTCCAATCGAACCAGATTTGATTCCCAACCGCACCACAAATGGATTACGACCGAACAATAATTTTTCGACCGCACCAGAAATGAGATTCGACCACACCAAATTTGAAATCTGACCGCATCAGAATTTTCCGATTGCACCAGAAATGAGTCCCGATCGAACCATAATCTTCAGACCACACTAGTTTCGACTCTCGACCGCAAAAAAACCAGATTTCGAACGAACCCAAATTTTTCAACTGAACAAAAACTTTTCGACAGCACCTGAAATTAGTTCTCACCGCACTAGAATATTCCGATCGCACCAGAAATGAATTCCGACAGAACCAGAAACTCTCGACCGCACCACATTTCACTCCCGACCGCACTAGAAATGAATTCCGACAGAACTAGAAACTCTCAACCGCACCACATTTCACTCCCGACCGCACCAGAATTTGATTTCGACCGAATCAGAATCTTTCGACCCCACCAGATTTGACTCCCCATTGCACCACAAATGGATTACGACCGAACCATAAATTTTCGATCGCACCAGAAATAAGATCCGACCGCACCAAATATGAAATCTGACCCCACCAGAATTTTCCGATCGCACCAGAAATTAGTCCCGGTCGAACCAGAATCTTCAGACCACACTAGTTTTGACTCCTGACTGCACCAAAGCGGATTTCGACCGAACCAAAATTTTTCGACCGGACCGAGACTTTTCGACCGCAACAGAAATGAGTTCTCACCGCACCAGAATATTCCGATCGCACCATAAATGAATTCTGACAGAACCAGAATCTCTCGACCGCACCACATTTCACTCCTGACCGCACCAGAATTTGATTTCGACCGAATTAGAATCTTCCGACCCCACCAGATTTGACTCCCGACCGCACCACAAATGGATTACGACCGAACCATAATTTTTCGATCGCACCAGAAATAAGATCCGACCGCACCAGATATGAAATTTGACCGAACTAGAATTGTTCGATCGCACCAAAAATTAGTCCTGAACGAACCAGAATCTTTAGACCACACTAGTTCTGACTCCCGGCCGCACCAAAAGCGGATTTCAACCGAACCAAAATGTTTCGACCGGACCATAATTTTTCGACCGGACCGAGACTTTTCGACCTGGCCAAAATTTTTCGAACGATAAATAACTTTTTGACCGCACCAGAATATTCTGAGAGCACCATGAATTACAACAGGACTAGAATCGACCACACCACATTTGACTCCCGACCGCAGCAGAATTTGATTTCGACCGAACCAAAATCTTCCGAACGCACATAATTTGACTCCCGACCGCACCACAAATGGATTACGACTGAACAATAATTTTTCCACCGCACCAGAAATGAGATCCGACCGCACAAGATAAGAAATTTGACGACACCAGAATTTTTCAGTCGCATCAGAAATGACTTCCGACCGAACCAGAATCTTCAGACCATACTACTTTTGACTCCCGACCGCACCAAAAGCGGAAATCGAAAGAAGCAAAATTTTTTGACCGGACAAAGACTTTTCTTCCCAGCCAAAATTTTTCGACCGAATCCAAACTTTTCGACCGCAGCAGAATTGAGTTCTGACCGCACTAGAAATGATTTCCGACCCGACCAGAATCTCCCGATCACACCACATTTGACTCCCGACTGCACCAGAATTTGATTTCGACTAAACCAGAATATTCCGACCGCACCAGATTTTGATTTCCAACAGCATCACAAATGGATTATGACCGAACAATAATTTTTCGACCGACCAGAAATGAGATTCGACCACACCAGATTTGAATTCTGACCGCACCAGAATTTTCCTGTCGCACCAGAAATGAGTCCCGATCGAACCAGAATGTTCGGACCACACTAGTTTTGTCTCTCGACTGCACCAAAAGAGGATTTCGACCGAAACAAAATTTTTCGACTGAACAAAAACTTTTCAACCGCACCAGAAAGGAGTTCTCATCGCACCAGAATATTCCGACCACACAAGAAATGAATTACTACCGGACTAGAATCTCCTGACCACACCACATTTGACTCCCAACCGCTCCATAATTTGATTTCGACCAAACCATATTTGATTCCCAACCGCACCACAAATGGATTATGACCGAACAATAATTTTTCGACAACATCAGAAATGAGATTCGACCACACAGATTTGAAATCTAACCGCACCAGAAATTTCCGGTTGCACCAGAAATGAGTCCCTATCGAACCAGAATCTTCATACCACACTAGTTTGGACTCTCGACCGCACCTAAAGCGGATTTCGACCGAACCAAAATTTTTCGACTGAACAAAAACTTTTCGACCGCACTAGAAATGAGTTCTCACCGCACCAGAATCTTCCGATCGAAGTAGAAATGAATTCCGACAGGACCAGACTCTTTCGACCGCACCACATTTGACTCCCGATCGCACCAGAAATGAAATACGACCGGACTAGAATCTCCCGACCACACCACATTTGACTCCCGATCGCACCAGAATTTGATTTCGACCGAACCAGAATCTTCCGACCCCACCAGATTTGACTCCCGACCCCACCACAAATGGATTACGATCGAAAAATAATTTTTCGACCACACCAAATTTGAAATCTGACCGTGCCAGAATTTTCCGGTCGCACCAGAAATGAGTCCCGATCGAAACAGAATCTTCAAACCAAACTACTTTTGACTCTCAACAACACCAAAAGCGGATTTCGACTGAATCAAAATTTTTCGACAGAATAAAAACTTTTCGACTGCACCAGAAATGAGTTCTCAACGAACTAGAATATTCCGATCGCACCAGAAACGAATTCCGACAGAACCAAAATTTCTCGACCGCACCACATTTCACTCCCGACCGCACCAGAATTTGATTTCGAACGAATCAGAATCTTTCGAGCCCACAAGATTTGACTCCCGACCGCACCACAAATGGATTACGACCGAACAATAATTTTTTGACCGCACCAGAAATGAGATTCAACCAAACCTAATTTGAAATCTGACCGCACCATAATTTTCTAATCGCACCAGAAATGAGTCCCGATCGAACCATAATCTTCAGACCATACTAGTTTTGACTCTCGACCGCAAAAAAAGCGAATTTTGACAGAACCAAAATTTTTCGACTGAACAAAAACTTTTCGACCGTAGCAAAAATGAGTTCTCACCACACATGAATATTTCGATCGCACCAGAAATGAATTACGACAGAACCAGAATCTCTCGACCGCACCACATTTCACTCCCGACTGCACCAAAATTTGATTTCGAACGAATCAGAATCTTTCGACCCCACCAGATTTGACTCCCGACCACACGAAAAATGGATTACGACCGAACAATAATTTTTCGACCGCACCAGAAATAAGATTCGACCACACTAGATTTGAAATCTAACTGCACCAGAATTTTTCGGTCGCACCAGAAATGAGTCCCGATCGAACCAGAATCTTCAAACCACACCAGTTTTGACTCTCGACCACACCAAAAGCGGATTTCGACCGAACCAAAATTTTTCGACAGAATAAAAACTTTTCGACCGCACCAGAAATGAGTTTTCACTGGACCAGAATATTCCGATCGCACCAGAAATGAATTCCGACAGGACCAAAATCTCTCGACCACACCACATTTCACTCTCGACCGCACCAGAATTTGATTTCGACCGAACCAAAATCTTCCGAACGCACATAATTTGACTCCCGACCGCACCACAAATGGATTACGACCGAACAATATCTTTTCCACCGCACCAGAAATGAGATTCGATCGCACAAGATAAGAAATTTGACAGCACCAGAATTTTTCAGTCGCATTAGAAATGACTTCCGACCGAACCAGAATCTTCAGACCACATTACTTTTGACTCCCGACCGCACCAAAAGCGGAAATCTACAAAAGCAAAATTTTTCGACCGAAACAAGACTTTTTGACCCGGCCAAAATTTTTCGACCGAACCCAAACTTTTCGACCGCAGCAGAAATTAGTTCTGACCGCACTAGAAATCATTTCTGACCCGACCAGAATCTCCCGACCACACCACATTTGACTCCCGACTGCACCAGAATTTGATTCGACTAAACCAGAATCTTCCGACCGCACCAGATTTGATTTATAATCGCACCACAAATGGATTACGACCGAACAATAATTTTTCAACCGCACCTGAAATGACATTCGACCACACCAGATTTGAAATCTGACCGCACCGGAATTTTCCGGTCGCACCAGAAATGTGTCTCGATCGAACCATAATCTTCAGACCACACTAGTTTTGACTCTCGACCGCAAAAAAAGCGGATTTCGACCGAACCAAAATTTTTCGACTGAACAAAAACTTTTCGACCGCACCAGAAATGAGTTCTCACCGCACCAAAATATTCCGATCGCAGTAGAAATGAATTCTGACAGGACCAGAATCTGTCGACCACACCACATTTGACTCTTGATCGCAGCAAAAATGATTTCCGAAAGGACCAGAATCTCTCGACCACACCACATTTGACTCCCGACTGCACCAGAATTTGATTTCGATTGAACCAGAATCTTCTGACCGCACCAGATTTGATTTCCAACCGCACCACAAATGGATTACGACCGAACAATAATTTTTCGACTGCACCAGAAATGAGATTCGACCACACCAGATTTGAAATCTGTCCACACCAGAAATGAGTCCCGATCGAACCAGAATCTTCAGACCACACTAGTTTTGTCTCTCGACCGCACCAAAAGCGGAAATCGACAAAAGCAAAATTTTTCGACCGGAACAAGACTTTTCGACCCGGCCAAAATTTTTCGACCAAACCCAAACTTTTCGACCGCACCAGAAATGATTTCCGACCCGACCAGAATCTCCCGACCACACCACATTTGACTCCCGACTACACCAAAATTTTATTTCGACTGAACCAAAATCTTCCGACCGCACCAGATTTGATTTCCAACCGCACCACAAATGGATTACGACCGAACAATAATATTTCGACCGCACCAGAAATGAGATTCGACCACACCAGATTTGAAATCTGACCGCACCAGAAATTTCCTGTCGCACCAGAAATGAGTCCCGATCGAACCAGAATCTTCAGACCACACTAGTTTTGTCTTTCGACCGCACCAAAAGCGGAAATCGACAAAAGCAAAATTTTTCGACCGGAACAAGACTTTTCGACCCGGCCAAAATTTTTCGACCAAACCCAAACTTTTCGACCGCACCAGAAATGATTTCCGACCCCACCAGAATCTCCCGCCCATACCACATTTGACTCCCGACTACACCAGAATTTTATTTCGACTGAACCAAAATCTTTCGACCGCAGCAGATTTGATTTCCAACCGCACCACAAATGGATTACGACCGAAAAATAATTTTTCGACCGCACCAGAAATGAGATTCGACCACACCAGATTTGAAATCTGACCAAACCAGAAATGAGTCCCGATCGAACCAGAATCTTCAGACCACACTAGTTTTGTCTCTCGACCGCACCAAAAGCAGATTTCGACCGAAACAAAATTTTGACTGAAAAAAAACTTTTCAACCGCACCAGAACATTCCGATCATACAAGAAATGAGTTACGACCGGACTAGAATCTCACGACCACACCACATTTTACTCCCGACCGCTTAAGAATTTGATTTCAACCGAACCAGAATCTTCCGACCGCACCAGATTTGATTCCCAACCGCACCACAAATGGATTACGACCGAACAATAATTTTTCGACCGCACCAAAAATGAGATTCGACCACACCAAATTTGAAATCTAACCGCACCAGAATTTTCCAGTTGCACCAGAAATGAGTCCTGATCGAACCAGAATCTTCAGTCCACACTAGTTTTGACTCTCGACCGCACCAAAAGTGGATTTCGACCGAACCAAAATTTTTCGATTGAACAAAAACTTTTCGACTGCAACAGAAATTAGTTCTCACCGCACCTGAATATTCCGATCACAGTAGAAATGAATTTCGACAGGTCTAGAATCTTTCAACCGCACCACATTTGACTCCCAATAGCACCAGAAATGAATTACGACCGGACTAGAATCTCCCGACCACACCACATTTGACTCCCGACCGC
>BDMB01000350.1:0-33218 GCA_016859785.1 Macrotyloma uniflorum
GATTTTATCATTAGTGATTTTAGCATGGGTGATTTTATCGTTGGTGATTTTTTCGTGGGTGATTTTATCCTGGGTGATTCTGTCGAGGATGATTTTATCATTGCTGATTTTATGGAGCGTGATTTTATCGTGTGTGATTTTATCGTGCATGATTTTATCATGGTGGATTTTATCCTGGGTGATTTTATCGTGGGTGATTTTATCATGGTAGATTTTATCCTCGGTGATTTTATCGAGTGTGATTTTAGCACGGGTGATTTTATCGAGTGAGATTTTAACTAGGGTGATTTTATCGAGTGAGATTTTATCATGGATGATTTTATCGCCGGTGCGTTTATCATGGGTGATTTTATCGAGTGTTATTTTGTCGTGGGTGATTTTATCATTAGTGATTTTAGCTTGGGTGATTTTATCGTTGGTGATTTTTTTGTTAGTGATTTTATCCTGGGTGATTCTGTTGAGGATGATTTTATCATTGGTGATTTTTTCGAGGGTGATTTTATCGTTGGTAATTTTAACGTTGGTAATTTTATCGTGGGTGATTTTATCGAGAGTGATTTTATCGCGGGTGATTTTATTGAAGTTGGTTATATCATTGGTGATTTTAGCTTGGGTGATTTTATTAGTGGTGATTTTTCGTGGGTGATTTTATCAAGAGTGATATTATTAACGGTGATTTTATCACGGGTGATTTTATTGTAGGTGATTTTAGTGTCGGTGATTTTATCGTTGGTTATTTTATCATCGGTGATTTTATCGATTGTGATATTATCATGGGTGATTTTATCGTGGGTGATTTTATCGGCGGTCATTATATCCCGCGTGATTTTATCTTGGGTGATTTTATTGGCGGACATTTTATCATGGGTGATTTTATCGTTGGTGATTGTATCATGGGTGATTTTTTCATGGGTGATTTTATCATGAGCGATTTTACCGTGTGTGATTTTATCGTCGCTGATTTTATCAAGGGTGATTTTATCATGGGTGATTTTATCGTGGGTGATTTTATTGTCGGTGATTTTATCGTGGGTGATTTTCTCATTGGTAATTTTATCGAGCGTGATTTTATCATGGGATATTTTATCATGGGTGATTTTAGTTTTGGTGAGTTTATAATGGGTGATTTTAGTTTTGGTGAGTTTATAATGGGTGATTTTATAGAGGGTGATATTAGCGTGGGTGATTTTATCATGGGTTATTTTATCATGAGTGATTTTAGCGGGGTTGATTTTATCGTGGGTGATTTTCTCAAGGGTGATTTTATCGTGGGTTATTTTATCATGAGAGATTCTATCGAGGGTGATTTTATCATGGATGAATTTATCAAGAATGATATTATCGCAGGTGATATTATTGTGGCTGATTTTATTGAGGGTGATTTCATTGAGGGTGACTTTATCGAGGGTTATTTTATCATGGGTGATTTTAGTGTGGGTGAGTTTATCGTGCGTGATTTTATCGTGGGTGATTTTGTCGAAGGGGATTTTGTTGAGGGTGAGTTAGCATGGGTGATTTTATCAAGGGTGATTTTATCAAGGTTGATTTTATCAAGGTTGATTTTATCGTGGGTTATTTTATCGAGGTTGATTTTATCGTGGGTGATTTTATAGTGGGTAATTTTATAGTGAATAATTTTATCATTGGTGATGTTATCGAAGGTCATTTTATTGAGGGTGATTTTATCATGGGTGATTTTATCGTAGGTGATTTTACTGTCGGTGATTTTATCGTTGGTTATTTTGTCGTCGGTGATTTTATCGATTGTGATATTATCGTGGGTGATTTTATCGTGGGTGATGTCATCGACGGTGGTTATATCCCACGTGATTTTATCGTGGGTGATTTTATTGGGGGAGATTTTATCATGGGTGATTTTATTCAGGGTGATTTTATCGTGCATGATTTTATCATGGGTGACTTTAACCGGGGTAATTTTATCGGGGGTGATTTTATTAACCCACTAAAATAGCACCCACTAAAACTTAATGATAATTTTATCATGGGTGATTTTATCGTAGGTGATTTTAACCGGGGTAATTTTATCGGGTCTGATTTTATCATTGGTGATTTTATCATGGGTGATTTTATTATGAGTGATTTTAACGGGGGTGATTTTACTAGGGGTGCTATTATCGTGGATGATTTTATTAAGGGTGATTTTATCATGGGTGATTTTATCGTGGATGATATTAGTGTGAGTGATTTTAATGTGGGTGACTTTATCATAGTTGATTTTATCGTGGTTGAATTTATCGAGGGTGATTTTATTGTGTGTGATTTTATCATGGGTGCTTTTATCGTGGGTAATCTTAGCGGCGGTGATTTCATCGTGTTTGATTTTATCGTGAGTGATTTTATCATGGGTTATTTTATTGAGGATCATATCATCATTACTGATTTTATCAATGGTGATTTTATCATGGGAGATTTTATCGAGGGTAATTTTATCATGGGTGATTTTAGCGGGGATGATTTTGTCAAGGTTGATTTTCTTGAGGGTGATTTGATCATGGGTGGTTTGATCATGGGTAATTTCAACGAGGGTGATTTTATCGTGTGTTATTTTATCTAGGGTGATTTGATCATGGATAATTGTGGGTGATTTTATCGAGTGTGATTTTATCACAGATGATATTATCGTGGCTGATTTTATCGTGAGTGATTTCATCAAGTGTGCTTTTATCATGGGTGATTTGATGGAGTGTGATTTTATCATGGGTGATATTATTATGAGTGATTTTAGTGCGGGTGAGTTTAGCGTGCGTGATTTTATCGAGGGTGATTTTATCATGGGTGATTTTATCATGGGTGATTTGATCGTAGGTGATTTTAGTGTGGGTTATTTTAGGGTGGTTGATTTTATCGTGGGTGATTTTATCGGGGATGATTTTATCAACGATGATTTTAGTGTCGGTAATTTTATCGTGTGTGATTTTATCGTGCATGATTATATCATGGTGGATTTTATCCTGGGTGATTTTATCGTGGGTGATTTTATCATGGTAGATTTTATCCTAAGTGATTTTATCGAGTGTGATTTTATCACGGGTGATTTTATCGAGTGAGATATTATCGTTTGTGATTTTATAATGGGTGATTTTATCATGGGTGATTTTATCGAGTTTGATTTTTTCGTGGGTGATTTTATCGTTGGTGAATTTTTCGTGGGTGATTTTATCCTGGGTGATTTTATCCTGGGTGATTCTGTCGAGGATGATTTTATCATTGCTAATTTTATCGTTGATGATTTTATCGAGATGATTTTATCACGGGTGATTTTATCGAAGTTGGTTCTATCTTTGATGACTTTAGCTTGGGTGATTTTATCGTTGGTGATTTTTCGTGGGTGATTTTATCAAGAGTGATATTATCAACGGTGATTTTATCATCCGTGATTTTCTCGCGGGTGATTCTATTGAGGGTGATTTTATCGTGGGTAATTGTATCATGGGTGATTTTATCGTGGGTAATTTTAACAAGGATGATTTTGTCGTGGGTGATTTTATCGTGGGAGATTTTATCATGGGTGATTTTATCGGGGGTGATTTTATGGTGGGCGATTTTACCGTGTGTGACTTTATTGCCGGTGATTTTATCAAGGGTGATTTTATCATGCATGATTTAATCGTGGGTGATTTTCTCATTGGTAATTTTATTGAGCGTGATTTTATCATGGGTGATTTTAGTTTGGGTAAGTTTATCGTGGGTGATTTTATCGAGGGTGATATTAGCGTGGGTGAGTTTCTCATGGGTAATTTTATCGTGAGTGTTTTAGTGGGGCTGATTTTATCGTGGGTTATTTTATCATGAGACATTCTATCAAGGGTGATTTTATCGTGGATGAATTTATCAAGAATGATATTATCGCAGGTGATATTATTGTGACTGATTTTATTAAGGGTAGATTTCATCGAGGGTGACTTTATCGAGGGTGATTTTATCATGGGTGAATTTAGTGTGGGTGAGTTTATCGTGCGTGATTTTATCGTGGGTGGTTTTGTCGAAGGGGATTTTGTTGAGAGTGATTTAGCATGGGTGATTTTATCATCATTGATTTTATCAAGGATGATTTTATCGTGGGTTATTTTATCGAGGTTGATTTTACAGTGACTAATTTTATAGTGGGTGATTTTATAGTGGATGATTTTATCATGGGTGATGTTATCAAAGGTGATTTTATCGTGAGTGATTTTATCGTGGGTGATTTTATCATGGGTGATTTTATCGTAGGTGATTTTAGTGTCGGTGATTTTATCGTTGCTGATTTTATCGATTGTGATATTATCATGGTTGATTTTATCAACGGTGGTTATATCCCCCGTGATTTTATCGTGGGTGATTATATCATGGGATATTTTATCTAGGGTGATTTTATCGTGGGTGATTTGATCATGGATGATTTTATTGAGGGTGATTTTATAGTGGGTGATTTTATTAATGGTAATTTTATCGTGGGTGATTTCATCATGAGTGATTTTAACCGTGGTAATTTTATCAGGGGTGATTTTATCATTGGAGATTTTATCATGGGTGATTTTATCATGAGTGATTTTAACAGGGGTGATTTTATCGGGGGTGCTTCATCGTGGATGATTTTATCAAGGGTGGTTTTATCGTGGGTGATTTTATCGTGGATGATATTAGTGAGTGATTTTATCATAGTTGATTTTATCTTGATTGAATTTATCGAGGGTGATTTTAGCGTGGGTGATTTCATCATGAGTGATTTTAACCGGGGTAATTTTATCGAGGGTGATTTTATCATTGGTGATTTTATCATGGGTGATTTTATCATGAGTGATTTTAACGGGGGTGATTTTATCAGGGGTGCTTTCATCGTGGATGATTTTATCAAGGGTGATTTTATCATGGGTGATGTTATCGTGGATGATATTAGTGAGTGATTTTAACATGGGTGACTTTATCATAGTTGATTTTATAGTGATTGAATTTATCGAAGGTGATTTTATTGTGTGTGATTTTATCATGGGTGATTTTATCGTGGGTAATTTTAGCATCGATGATTTCATTGTGTGTGATTTTATCATGAGTGATTTTATCATGGGTTATTTTATCGAGGATCATATTATCGTTACTCATTTTCTTTAGGGTGATTTTATCAATGGTGATTTTATCATAAGAGATTTTATCGAGGGTAATTTTATCATGGGTGATTTTAGCGGGTGTGATATTATCATGGGTGCTTTTAGCGGGGGTGATTTTGTCAAGGTTGATTTTGTCGAGGGTGATTTTATCATGGGTGGTTTCATCATGGGTGATTTCATCGAGGGTGATTTTATCGTGTGTTATATTATCTAGGCTGATTTGATCATGGATGATCATGGGTGATTTTATTGAGCGTCATTTGATCCAGTGTGATTTTATCATGGGTGATTTTAGTGTTATTTTATAGTGGGTGATTTTAGTGTTCTTTTATAGTGGGTGATTTTATCGAGTGTGATATTATCATGGGTGATGTTATCGAGTGAGATTTTATCGTAGGTGATTTTACCATGGGTGATTTTATCGAGCGTGACTTTGTCGTGGGTGATTTTATCATTAGTGATTTTAGCTTGGGTGATTTTATCATTGGTGATTTTTTCGTGGGTGATTTTATCCTGGGTAATTTTGTGGAGGATGATTTTATCATTGGTGATTTTATCAAGGGTGATTTTATCAAATGTAATCATTGGTGATTTTATTGTTATTTTGTAGTGGGTGATTTTAGTGTTATTTTATAGTGGGTGATTTTAGTGTTATTTTATAATGGGTGATTTTATCGAGTGTGATATTATCATGGGTGATTTTATCGAGTGAGATTTTATCGTAGGTGATTTTATCATGGGTGATTTTATCATAGGTGATTTTATCGAGGGTGATTTTGTCGTGGGTGATTTTATCATTAGTTAGCTTGGGTGATTTTGTCGTTGGTGATTTTTTGGTGGGTGATTTTATACTAGGTGATTCTGTCGAGGATGATTTTAGCATTGGTGATTTTATCGAGGGTGATTTTATCGTCAATAATTTTAACGTTGGTAATTTTATCGTGGGTGATTTTATCACTGGTGATTTTATCGAAGGTGGTTCTATCATTGGTGATTTTAACATGGATGATTTTATTGTTGGTGATTCTTCGTGGGTGATTTTATCAAGAGTGATATTATCCACAGTGATTTTATCGTGCGTGATTTTATCGTGGGTGATTCTATCGAGGGTGATTTTATTGTGGGTAATTTTATCATCGGTGAATTAATCATGGATAATTTTATCGAGGGTGATTTTATCGAGGGTGATTTTATTGAGGATGATTTTATCGTGGGTGATTTTATCATGGGTGATTTTATCGTAGGCCATTTTATCAATGGGGATTTTATCATGGGAGATTTTATCTAGGGTAATTTTATCATGGGTGATTTCAGCGGGTGCGATATTATCATGGGTGATTTTAGCAGGGTTGATGTTGTCAAGGTTTATTTTGTCGAGGGTGATTTTATCGTGTGTTATTTTATCTAGGGTGATTTTATCGTGAGTGATTTTATCAAGTGTGCTTTTGTCGTGGGTGATTTGATCAAGTGTGATTTTATCATGAGTGATTTTATTGTTATTTTATAGTGGGTGATTTTATCGAGTGTGATATTATCATGGGTGATTTTATCGAGTGAGATTTTATCGTAGGTGATTTTATCATGGTGATTTTATCGATGGTGATTTTATCATGAGTGATTTTATCGAGTGTCATTTTTTCGTGGGTGATTTTATCATTAGTGATTTTAGCTTGGGTGATTTTATCGTTGGTGATTTTATGATTTTATCATGGATGATTTTATTAAGGGTTATTTTATCATGGGTGATTTTATTGTAGGTGATTTTAGTGTGGGTGATTTTATTGTGATTGATTTTATCAAGGTTGAATTTTTCAAGTGTGATTTTATCGAGGGTGATTTTATCGTGGGTTTTTTTATCATGGGTGATTTTATTGTGAGTGATTTTATCGTGGGTGGTTTTATTGTGGAAGATTTTGTCATGGGTGATTTTATCGAGGGTGATTTTATTGTGGGTGATACTATCTTGGGTGATTTTATGAAGGTTGAATTTATCGTGGGTGATTTTATCGAGGGTGATTTTACTATTTGTAATTTTAGTGTGGGTGATTTTATGGAGGGTGATTTTATCTTCGGTGATTTTATCCTGAGTGATTTTATCGTGGGTGATTTTATCGTGAGTGATTTTCTAGTGGGTGATTGATGAGACTTTAATTTAACACATTTTATTTAATTAATAATTATATTGAAGCATCTTTAAATAAGTAGAATAAGCCAAATTAACCGTAAATTATATTCTTAAAGAATTACAAAGCGTAGGACAAATTCGTTTTAAGACAGCATAAAATCCTCACATTTTAATACATTCACAGCCTGACGTTCACTTATTGTTTCGCCCATATCTTTTGCCACAATGCTCCTAAAATCATGATTTTTGATGAAGATTAAAGTAGACACATGGAGCTTTCAATAGAAACTGGAATCACACAATTCAGTGCAGAAATGGATTTTTCACAATCAACCAATGTCGAGTCAACTGTAGTTCACGAATCCAGAAAAGTCAACTTCGAAGAATTGGGTCTCCAAGATGCTACGAAGCTCCTAAAATCACAAAATATGTACCAAAATAAAGTAGACTCGCTGGGCTTTAATTTAGATTTTGAATGGAATAATTTGGACCAGAAATGGATTTTTGATGAGCCAAACAAGCAGGCTCGATAGTAGCTGCAATCAACTGAAACATGCGAAGAACCTCTCTCAGTAATTGAGGCCCACTGGACTCGCCCAGGCACCTAAAATCACGAAACATGTCGCATTTGAAAATAGACTCGCATATCTTCATTTGGAAACTCAAATAGATCAAATTGGTGAAGAAACGAGCAAGATACATACACTTTAAGTTAACCATGTGCATTTGAAGCACGAAAAACGTGAGCTGAAGAAATACGGGCCACTTCATACGAAGGCCCACGCACTAAGCAGAGATTATGTAGATTATAAATAGCTATAGTCCTTGTGTAATTAGTAGAGAGTTTTTAACAAAAGGAATTCAACATAGATCATTCAGTTTATAGTTTCTGTTTTCGGTTAAGATGCATCAACGTTCAATGGTTCTTCTCCATGTTCAAGTAGCTTGTAGATTCTGCATTTTCAGTTCAATTCAAGTAAGTTCTTCATAGTTTTCTTTGCTTTATCTCTCTCACTTCGCGTTCATTACTTCACCAATCATGTCCATTTCTACGCTCTCGCGTTTTCTTGATTAAATCCATGCTCTCGCACCACGACTTGAAGCACTATTTGTAGGTTCGTTAGTTTCTTTCTTTGCAACAGTGAGTTCTTTGATTTCTAGATTTTTGTATGTGTTAAATCTTGAATCTATGGAAGTTTCTAAGGAGTTGAATCATCAAGGAATAGTCTCTTGGTACTTTGCGAAATTAAAGAGCAACTGAATGTCTTTCAGTGGTGTAAAATCCAGCTCTGGAATTGAGCAAGGTCCAACACCATTTGTGTGATCTTTCCCCTTGGAAATCTCTACTAAACAAATTCTTTGTTATATGTTCTATAGATCCTGTAGGTGTAGATTTGTTTTAGTTGATAGATAATTGTCTGGATTTTATAAATGATTTTAGTAGCTTAGGTAATCATGTTTTTGTAGTTACTTGAATTTTGATTAGCATTGTTTTAGGCACTGTTTTAGTTTAATTCCAACCTTAGTCTAGTTTAGTCACAGAATTTAGTTTCTTTGCATTATTTCAATTCTGTTTGATATTTGGTTTAGTACTGCACTGCTTTCATCTTATAGTTTAGCCTATTAAGCTTTGTGTTGCTTTATCCATTTGTAGATCAGCAGTAGCTTCAATATTTCCTTGTAGTCCCACTCTTGAATATCAGCCTAGATTCTATATTTCATGCATTAGTTCTGCTGCAATTGAAAAAGAAAAACAAAAATAGAGTCATTCATTTCGCATTTATCTTCTAGATCACAGTCAGATTGCCTTAGGAATTTAGAGTAGCATCTCAACATTCACACTTTGCAATATCACTATTCATTCCATTGAATCCTGCATTCGCATTCCATTTAAGATTCACATTCCATATTTTTGCGCCACAGTAGGATAGCATAACCATAAATCATTCGGTCATTTTTGTTTTGAACCATAGCTCAAATTTCATTCAATAATAATCTGCATTTCAATAATCCACCAAATTCACATATATCATTTCTGTCAAGGCATTGGTTCAATTAGAACTTAGAATTAGATAGGTGTGCATATTTTGCATTTTGCATTATAGTAGGGTACAATATGATTTTTAAACAAAAAACCCCCCTTCCATATATCAAATTCCATACCATTTATTTCCATTCTTACATCCATCTTAACAAAACCTACTGCCATATTTGCACCACTGAATTTCCATCTCATTTGCATTATTCACAACACATAACTTCATAAAATCATGATAAAAACAGTAGCATAAAATCATACCATTCTCATCCCCTCAATTTGCATTTTCATCCATAAACATAGAATCAACTACACCATCCTAATTTGCTCCATGGATTGACACTCAAGGTCTCCTCTCTACTACATTAAAAAGGGGATTTGAAATTGTTTGAGAAAACCAAACGCGACAAAAAGGTTTAATCAGTAAGATCTCTTGATTCTGTGATTGCTGTGACTTTTGGCTGCCAATTTCTATCCAGAGATTTTAATATTTTCGTGTTGAGCTCTTCTTTGGCAAAGCTTCTTCCCAAAGCTTCTAAGTGATTTACTATGTGTGTAAATCGTGTTTGAAAATCTCTTATTCTTTCATTTGGTGCCATAGTCAATAGTTCATATTCTTGTATCAAGGAATTTTTCCTTGCACGTTTGACTTCTTCCATTCCTTCATGTGTGACTTCTAGTGTGTCCCACATTTCTTTGGCAGTTTTGCATCCGGAAATCCTGTAAAACTCATTTAATGTTAGTGCAGATACAATAGCATTTCTAGCCCTTACATCGTATTGTGCTCTCTTGTTCTCATCCGGCATCCATAGTAAGAACTATTTTGGTGCAGGTCCATCAGCTAGCATTATCGTTGGTATGAATGGACCGTTTTCTACTGCATCCCACACTCCATAGTCAAGGGTTTGAAGAAAAATCTGCATTCTTGCTTTCCAGAATGGATAATTGTCTCCTTCAAAGAGTGGTGGTCGGTTTATTGACGCTCCTTCCTTGTATATCTGATTCTGCATAGACATCTTAAAGATCTTTTAGAAATACCTTATCAGCCTTACTCTGATACCACTTGTTGTCAAGTGGCATCAAGAGGGAGGGGGGGGGGGTGAATTGATGCAATAAAAATTACAAGTTTAATCGCTTTCTTTCTAAATTTTTATCCCTCTTGATTTAATTAGTCAAGTAGAAATTATATAATGCGCAACGGAAAAATAAAAGATAAGAAAGAAGAGAGAAAAACACCAGAGATTTATACTGGTTTGGGTTAAATCCTTAACCTTACATCCAGTTCCCAATCAGCTCAAATTGAGATGATCACACACTCTCCCTATCTTTAATTAATCAGAATTTTACAACCACTAATACAAGTGAAACATGCAAAAATAGAAAAATTAAAGATCAAACCTCACTATCTCTTGAAACCCACAAGAGATTGCCACACCTTCCTTGAGTCACATAAGGAATGAAAACACCTTCCTTGAATCACATAAGGAATGAAAACACCTTCCTTAAATCACACAAGGAATGAAAAATACCTCCTCTGACTGAAGATGTCAAACTGTAGCACTGACTTTACTCAGAGTCTTCTCAGAAAAATATTAGCAGAGAAAAATATTTTCTCTTTCAAATGTGAATTTTCGTGGCTCAAGATATTTAGAAGAAGTGTGAAGCAGTGTTTTTGATAAACCTAGATTTGCTTAATAAATAGCAAAAAATTGACAAATAATATTTTTTATTTATTTTTCAATTCAAAATTAATTTTTATTCTATTCAGATACTCTCCAATGTTCAGAAAATACAAATCCAGATCAACCTTTATTTTAGGAGAAATTTTATGCAACGAATATTTTTCAAAAATCTCCCAACATAATCGATTACGTTATTTACATAATCGATTGTTACAGTGACAAAACCTTTTTAATTCAAAGCACCTAATCGTAGTCCAGAGAGAAAATTCTTTTCATGTTTTAAATACTTAATCGATTATTCCAGTGACAAATGCTTTTCAGTTTCAAATACATAATCGATTACCTAATCGATTATTCTAGTGACAAAAGCTTTTCAATTTTCAAAATACATAATCGATTACCTAATCAATTATTCTAGTGGCAAATTCTTCTTTTAAAATTTTCCAGAGAACATAATCGATTATGTTCTTCATATAATCGATTATCACAGTGCGAATTTTATAGTTTTAAAAAATAATTTTCTTGAGAAAATCTCAGCTGAGTGATGATTACCTTTCAACATCAGTCACTCCTTTTGGTATAGGACACAACTAACTATCAACTAAAGTCTTCTCATCTTGTGTGTCTTGTAAATCTTTGAGCTTCCAACTTTAGTTTTCTTCAATTTCCTTTGAGGTCCTAATTTTCATTGTTGTCCTGATTCTTAATCATTATTAAAACATGTGAGCACTTGTGCAGAATTGTGCAATTTTCAAAGAGTGATAACACTCTTCTTTTCTTTTTCCTCTTCTTTTTCTCATTGAGGGTTTCCTCTATGAAAAAATGTAATAATTATTAATTTTAATTATTAAAATAATAATTAATTTATTATGGTATAGTTATGATATTAAAATAATACTATTGTTTTTATAAATTATTAATAGTGACAATAGTTATTCTAACTAAAATTTCTATTAAACATTAAAAAGTATATAAACTAAAAAAAATAATTCTTATTCATTTATATTAGATTGAGTTTCTAAACATTAACAACAAAAATAAAAGCTCAGTAAATTTAATTTTTTATTAACATTAACATTAAAATTTTTATTATATTTATTTAGTAATTGAACATTATTTTCTTTACCAGTTTTGTTTTATTTTTTGTGTGGTTATTTAATTTTCTTTTATTAAATTAATTAAATATTTTAATTAAGTAAAATAAATAATTAAATTGTTTTATTTATACGAGAAGAAAAAGAAGAAAAAAAGACAGAGACAAAAGAAACAAAAGGAAATAAGGCAAAAGAAATGAAGAAGAAAAAGAAGAAAAAATGAACTATATAAACCTACTTAAATAATAAAATTTCAGAAAAACATATAATTAATAATATTTTAAAAATCTTATAAAATTTTAATTATTTGACTTAATTAAAATATTTAATTAATTGAATAAAAGAAAATTAAATGCCTAGACAAAAAATAAGACGAAATTGGTAAAGAAAATAATGTTAAATTATTAAATAAATATAATAATTAAAAAATTAAAATTAAAATTTTAATATTAATGATAAATTAAATTTAATGTTTAAAAACTCAATCTAATATAAATAATAAGAATTATTATTTTTTAATTCTTACTTTATATAATTTTTATGTTTATAAAAAAATAATTATTTTAATTTCATAAATATAAAAATAAATCTATTGTTACTATTAATAATTTACGAAAATAATATTATTATTTAAATATCATAAATATACCATAATAAATTAATTATTATTTCAATAATTAATAATAATTATTATTTCTCGATAAAATCACCTATTGTTAAATAACCCTCGATAAAATTACTCACAATAAAATTACCCACTATAAAATCACCCATAATACAATCAACCTTGATAAAATCACCCACGATAAAATTACCAATGATAAAATCACCCTCGATAAAATTACCCACGAAAAAATCACCCACGGTAAAATAACGCATGATAAAATCACCCTCGATAAAATCACCCACGATAAAATCACACCCACGTCAAAATCACCCCCGATAAAATCACACATGATAAAATCACATTTGATAAAATCATCATCAATAAAAGCACCATTCATAAAATCACCCACGATAAAATCACTCTTTATAAAATGGCAATTGATAAAATAACCTATGACCAAATCACGAACGATAAAATCACCCAAGCTAAAATCACCCACGATAAAATCACCAATGATAAAATCGACCACAATAAAATCACCAATGATAAAATCGTCTACGATAATATCACTCTCAATAAAATCACGCATGATAAAATCACCTAATATAAAATAACCTACACTAAAATCACATATGATAAAATCACCCATAATAAAATCATCCATAATAAAATCACCCATAATAAAATCACCCATGCTAAAATCACCCATGATAAAATCACCCATGATAAAATCACCCTCGATAAAATCACCCACGATAAAATCACCAATTATAAAATCACCCATGATAAATCACCCTTTATAAAATCACCCACGATAAAATAACCCATCACTAACGATAAAATCATCCTCGCTAAAATCACCCTAGATAAAATCACCCATGATAAAATCACGCCCGGTAAAATCACCCATGATGAAATCACCGCAACTAAAATCACCCATGATAAAATCACCTATGATAAAATCAACCCCAATAAAATCATCCACGATAAAATCACCCTCAATAAAATCACCAACGTTAAAATCACTCACACTAAAATTATCCACGATTAAATCACCCATGATAAAATCATCCACGATAAAATCACCCACGATAAAATCGTCCACGACAAAATCACCCATGATAAATCATGCTCGATAAAATCATCCATGATAAAATCACCCTCGATAAAATCACCCATAATAAAATCATCCTCCATAAAATCACCCCCAATAAAATGACGCACGATAAAATCACCCTTGATAAAAACACCACCAATAAAATCAACTACGATAAAATCACATCTAAAATCACCCATGATAAAATCACCCACGATAAAATCACTCATGATAAAATCACTCATGATAAAATCACTCACAATAAAACCACCGTCGATAAAATTACCCACAATAAAATCACATACACGAAAATCACCCATGATAAACTTACCCTCAATAAAATCACCCACGATAAAATAAGTCACCATAAAATCACCCATGATAAAATTGTAACATACCAAAACTATACCTATTTTGCTGTTATAATGGAATAAAAATCTATTAATACATTATTAATAATTTCCAAAACATCATATAACATGAAACCTCTGAATACATAAAATTTCACTTCAAAATAAAATCTTCACAAAAACTTCGTGAAATTATTCATCAGCATAGAATTAATTCTCTCTTAGGCAAAACTTGAAGCTATTGTTTAGCTTTCACCTGCATTGCTATATGCTCCCGTGTCAAGACACGATCATCGCAGTATCAACAAAACCACAAACACAAACAGAAAGGTTAAGCTAAAGTAAACAAGATAAATCATATGGAATTCATAAAATCATTTAAATGTAAGTATTAAATTTCATACAAGTGTAAGGGTCCTCCAAAGACTTTACACATTTCAAACACATTCACAATCAAGACTAACGCCTTCTGGAAGACTATATGGATCTCGGATATCTAAGGCTAGCACCTGATGTATAAACATGGACCACGGGTCTTATAACGACCTACTAACTGAGTCTTTTACACCTCAGCGCCATCCATGTATTAAAAATAGGACCTCGGGTCTTATCACGACCGACTAACTGAGTCTTTTTCACCTCAGCGCCATCCATGTATGAAAAATAGGACCTCGGGTCTTATCACGATCGACTAACTAAGTCTTTTTCACCTCAGCGCCATCCATGTATCAAAAACAGGACCTCGGGTCTTATCACGACCGACTAACTGAGTCTTTTTCACCTCAGCGCCATCCATGTATCAAAAACAGGACCTCGGGTCTTATTACGACCGACTAACTGAGTCTTTTTCACCTCAGCACCATCCATGTATCAAAAACAGGACCTCGGGTCTTATTACGACGGACTAACTGAGTCTTTTTCACCTCAGCGCCATCCCCTTACTACTCATAACCAACACCACATCAGGGTAGTTCCATCTGGTTGTCTTTTCAGAACAACTGATGGAACCTCCATCGACCTCTCACCACATGTGGTCTTAGTTTATATGACTTTGATCCACATTGAGGTCTGGATACCTTATGACATATCCCTAGATCCATACACACTAAACTACCACATTTCATTCACATCATAATAAACTTATCCTCAATATGAACTACACGGCCTCATGCCCATTTCATGCTCATCATTTTATATTCACAAATCACTAATCATCATTCACAACATCACATCACCAATCTCATTTCACAATCCAATTCCAATCACCATACATCATCAAATCACACATCACATAACTATATAATTTAATTATATAATAAATATCTTATAACATTTTATCACATTTCACATATATATACTCTTTCTATACAAATTAGAAGATGAATGATTATCCAAAATTCATAAACTTTCGCTCAAGTACAAATACTTTCGAAAACGTTTCGTTCATCCTCACAGCATGACCTTTAATCACTCAAAAATTCATATCTTATGTTTTACACATTATTTTTATGTGAAATAAAAGCCATTGGTTAGCTAACATCTAGGGCTAAAACTTTTATGAAGAAAATTTTCCAAAATTCGTAACCAAAACATCCCAAAATGGGTTCGTAATTTCGAAGCGAATACTTTTCCTGACAACTTGACCTTTAATTACGAAAAAAATTCGTATCTTGAGTTATACTTATTCTTTTTAGGTGAAATAAAAGTCATAATTTAGATAGCATCTAGACCTACACCTTTCATTAAGAACACTTTCCGAAATTCGATAAAATCACCCACGATAAAATCATCCTCGATAAAATCATCCACGATAAAATAACCCTCGATAGAATCACCCATGATAAAATCACCCTCGACAAAATCACCTTCGATAAAATCACTCACGATAAAATCATCCACGATAAAATCATCCTCGATAAAATCATCCACGATAAAATAACCCTCGATAGAATCACCGATGATAAAATCACCCACGATAAAATCACCGTTGATAAAATCACCCACGATAAAATCACCCTCGACAAAATCACCTATGATAAAATCACCCTCGACAAAATCACCTTCGATAAAATCACCCACAATAAAATCATGCACGATAAAATCACCCTAGATAAAATCACGCATGATAAAATCACCCATGATAATATCACCTTCGATAAAACCACCCACGATAAACTCACCCACACTAAAATTACCCATGATAAAATCACCCATGATAAAATCACGCTCGATAAAATCACCTACGCTAAAATCACTCACGATTAAATCACCGATACTAAAATCACCCACGATAAAATCACACATGATCAAATCACTCTTCATAAAATCACCCATGATAAAATCGCACACGATAAAATCAATCATGATGAAATCACACACGATAAAATCAACGTTAGTAAAATCAGCCACGATAAAAGCACCCATGATAAAGATACCCATGATAAAATCACCCTGGATAAAATCACCCACGATAAAATCACATACACGAAAATCACCCAATATAAAATAACCCATGATAAACTCACCCTTAATAAAATCACCCATGATAAAATCACCCACGATACCTACGATAAAATCACCCATGATAAAATACTCAATAAAATCACCTGCGATAAAATCACATTTGAGAAAATCACCATTGATAAAATCACCCAATATAAAATCACCCATGATAAAATCACCATCGATAAAATCACCCATGATAACACCACCCTCGATAAAATCACCCTGGATAAAATCACCCATGATAAAATCACCATCGACAAAATCACTCACGATAAAATGACCTACGATAAAATCATCCTTGATAAAATCATCCATGATAAAATAACCCTCGATAGAATCACCGATGACAAAATCACCCACGATGAAATCAGACCCGCTAAAATTACCCACGATAAAATCACCCATGATAATATCACCCTCGATAAAACCACCCACTATAAACTCACCAAAACTAAAATTACCCATGATAAAATCACTCATGATAAAATCACGCTCGATAAAATCACCTACGATAAAATCACCCGCGATAAAATCACTGATACTAAAATCACGCACGATAAAATCACGCACGATAAAATCACACACGGTAAAATCACCTTCGATAAAATTACCCATGATAAAATCACCCTCGATGAAATCACCCATGATAAAATTACCCACGATAAAATCACCCATGTTAAAATCACCCTAGATAGAATCACCGACGATAAAATCACCCATGATAAAATAACCGTTGATAAAATCACTCTTGATAAAATCAGCCACGATAAAATCACCAACGATAAAATCAGCCAAGCTAAAATCACACACGATAAAATCACCAATAATAAAATCACCCACGATAAAATCACCTTCCATAAAATCACCCGTGATAAAATCACTCTCGATAAAATCACTCATGATAAAAATCACCCTCGACATAATCACCCCATCACCCATGATAAAATCACTCATGATAAAATCACCGTTGATAAAATCACCCTTGATAAAATCACCCTCGTTGAAATCACCCAAGATAAAATCACCCCCAATAAAATTAGAGTCGATAAAATCACCCATGATAAAATCAACCTTGATAACATCATCCACGATAAAATGACCCACTATAAAATAACCAATGATAAAATCAGCATTGATAAAATCAGCATTGATAAAATCTCCATTGATAAAATCACTAAAATAAAATCATCCAAGATAATATCACTAACAATAATATCATCCTCGATAAAATAACCCATGGTAAAATCACTCACGATAAAATCACCGACGATGAAAGCACTACCCCTAAAATCACCCATGATAAAATCACCCTGAAAAAATCACCCATCATAAAATCACACTCGATAAAATCACCTCTGATAAAGTCACCCTCGATAAAATCACCCTCGATAAAATCTCACACTACAATCATCCACGATAAAATAACCCATGATAAAATCTCCCATGATAAAATCTCCCTTGATAATTTCATCCAAGATAAAATCACCCATAGTAAAATCACGCATGATAAAATCACCCATGATAAAATCACCCATGACAAAATCACCGAAGATAGAATCACCTTCGATAAAATCACCCTTGATAAAATCACCCTCGATAAAATAACCCATGATCAAATCACCCACGACAAAATCACCTTTGATGAAATCACCCTCGATAAAATCACCCCCGTTAAAATCGTACCCGCTAAAATCAACATTGATAAAATTCTACATGATAAAATCTCCCCCAATAAAATCACCCAGGATAGAAATACCGTCAATAAAATCACCCATGATAAAATAAGCATCGATAAAATTACCGACACTAAAATCACCTACAGTAAAAGCACCATTCATAAAATCACCCACAATAAAATAACCCACGCTAAAATCACCCACGCTAAAATCACCCACGCTAAAATCACCCACGATAAAATCACCAACGATAAAATCACCGATGATAAAATCAACCTCGATAAAATCACCCAAGATAAAATCACCCATGATAAAATCACCCACGATAAAATCACCCTCGATAAAATCACCCTCGCTAAAATCATCCACGATAATCTCACCCACACTAAAATCACTCATGACAAAATCACCCATGATAAAATCACGCTCGATAAAAACACCAACGGTAAAATCATCGACACCAAAATCACCCACGATAAAATCACCCATGATTAAATCGCCCATGATAAAATCACCAACGATAAAATTACACACGATAAAATTACTCTCGATAAAATCACCCATGATAAAATCACCCACGATAAAATCACCCTCGATAAAATCACTCATCATAAAATTACCCGCGATAAAATCACCCTCGATGAAATCACCCATGATAAAATCACCCACGATAAAATCATCCGCGAATGAATCACCGACGATAAAATCACCGTTGATAAAATCACTCTTGATAAAATCAACCACGATAGAATGACCAACGATAAAACCACCCAAGCTAAAATCACCCACAATAAAATCACCTGTAATAAAATCACTCTCGATAATATCACCCACTCTAAAATAACCCACACTAAAATCACCTACGATAAAATCACCAATGATAAAATCACCAACAATAAAATCACCCTCGATAAAATCAGTCTCGATAAAATTACACACGATAAAATCACATACACGAAAATCACCCAATATAAAATCACCCATGATAAACTCACCCTCAATAAAATCACCCACGATAAAATCATCTTTGATAAAATCACCTGTGATAAAATCACTCTTGATAAAATCATTCAATATAAACTTACCCACAATAAAATCATACACGATAAAATCACACACGATAAAATCACAAATGATAAAATCACCAACGATAAATTTTCCCAGGATAAAATCACTCATGCTAAAATCACCCTCGACAGAAACACCGAATCACACATGATAAAATGACCGTTGAGAAAATCACCCTTGATAAAATCACCCATGTTAAAATCACCCAAGATAAAATCACCCATGATAAAATCACTCTCGATAAAATCATCGTCGATAAAATCACCTATGATAAAGTCACCCTCGTTAAAATAACACACGTTAAAATCACTCACACTAAAATCATCCAGGATAAAATCACCCTGATAAAATCTCTCTTGATAAAATCATCCACGATAAAATCACCCACGATAAAATCACCCTGGATAAAATCACCCTTAATAAAATCATTCCCGATAAAATCATACCCGATAAAATCACCATTTATAAAATCACCCTGATAAAATCTCCCCCAATAAAATCTCCCACGATAAAAT
This sequence comes from Macrotyloma uniflorum, assembly GCA_016859785.1. NCBI lineage: Eukaryota > Viridiplantae > Streptophyta > Magnoliopsida > Fabales > Fabaceae > Macrotyloma > Macrotyloma uniflorum. Next base: position 19,865 of record BDMB01000350.1, read on the forward strand.
CACCCAGGATAAAACCACCATCGATAAAATCAGCCATGATAAAATCATCCATGATAAAATCATCCATGATAGAATCACCCATGATAAAATCACCCTCGAGAAAATCACCAACGACAAACTCACGCACACTAAAATCACGCATGATAAAATCACCCTCCATAAAATAACCGACACTAAAATCACCTACGATCAAATCACCAATGATAAAATCACCCACGATAAAATCACCCTCGATAAAATCACCCTTGATTAAATCACCCACTATAAAATCACCCACAATAATATCACCCACGATAAAATCATAGAAGATAAATTAAACCTCGAAAGAATCACCAATGATAAAACCACCCATGATAAAATCAGCCTCGCCTAAATCACCAACAATAAAATCACCCACGATAATATCACCCTTGATAAAATCATCCATGATAAAATCACCCACAATAATATCACCCTTGATAAAATCAACCTTGATAAACTCACCCACTATAAAATCTCGCTCGATCAAATCACCCACGATAAAATCACCCACGATAAAATGACCAACTTTAAAATCACCCAACCTAAATGATAAAATCATCGTTGATGAAATCACCCTTGATAAAATCACCCATGTTAAAATCACCCAAGATAAAATTACCCTCGATAAAATCACCCACGATCAAATAATTCTCGATAAAATCACCGTCGATAAAATCAACTATGATAAAGTCACCCTCGTTAAATAACACACGTTAAAATCACTCACACTAAAATCATCCACGATAAAATCACCCGTGATAAAATCTCCCTTGATAAAATCATCCAAGATAAAATCACCCATGATAAAATCAGCCATGATAAAATCACCCACGATAAAATCACCCCGGATAAAATCACCCTTGATAAAATCACCCCCAATAAAATCAACCTTGATAAAATCACCCCCAATAAAATCACCTAGGATAAAACCACCATCGATAAAATCAACCTCGATAAAATCACCCACGATAAAATAAGCAACGATAAAATCACTGACACTAAAATCATCTACGATAAAATCACCAATGATAAAATAACCCACGATAAAATCACCCTTGATAAAATCACTCACTATAAAATCACCCACGATAAAATCAGCCTCGAAAAAATCACCCATGATAAAATCACCCTCGACAAAATTAAATTCGACAAAATCACCCACAATAAAATCACCCTCTTAAAAATCACACTCTTAAAAATCACACTCAATAAAATCACCCACAATAAAATCTCCCACAATAATCATCTTCGATAAAATTATACAAGATAAAATCGCCCACGTTAAAATCATTGTTGATAAAATCACCCTTGCTAAAATGACCCACAATATAATCAGCCCCGCTAAAATCACCCACGATAAAATCACCCATGATAAAATAACCCACGATAATATCACCCTCGATAAAATCAACCTTGATAAATTCATCCACACTAAAATCTCCCATGAAAAATCATGCTGGATAAAATCCCCAATGAAAAAATCACCCACAATAAAATCACCCTGGATAAAATCACCCCCGATAAAATCACCCCCGTTAAAATCACTCATGATAAACTCACTGATGATAAAATCACCCTTGATAAAATAACCCACTATAAAATCACCTTCGATAAAATCACCCATGATCAAATCACCCACGATAAAATCATCCCGGATAACATCACCCTTGATAAAATCACCCCCTATAAAATCCCCCTCGATAAAATCACCCATGATAAAAGTACCCACGATAAAATCACTCTCGATAAAAGCACCCATGATTAAATTAACCACGAAAAAATCTCCCTCGATAGAATCACCCACAATAAGATCACACATGATAAAATCACCCAAGCTAACATCAGCCACGATAAAATATCCAAAGATAAAATCATCCAAGCTAAAATTACCCACGAAAAAATCACCAATGATAAAATCACCCATTGTAAAATCACCTTCGATAAAATCACCCGTGTTAAAATCACTCTCGATAAAATCTCTCATGATAAAATCATCGTTGATAAAATCACCCTTGATAAAATAACCCTCGATAAAATCACCCACAATAAAATCAGCGTCGATAAAATCACCCATGATAAAATCAACCTTGATAAAATCACCCACGATAAAATGACCCGCTATAAAATCACCATGATAAAATCACCATATATAAAATCACCATTGATAAAATCATCCAAGATAATATCACTAAAAACTAATATCATCCTCGATAACATAACCCATGATAAAATCACTCAAGATACAATCACCCACGATGAAATCACTGCCACTAAAATCACCCATGATAAAATCACTCATGATAAAATCACCGAAGATAAAATAACCGAAGATAAAATCACCCTCGATAAAATCACCCACGATAAAATCACCCATGATAAAATCACCCCCGATAAAATCACCCCCGATAAAATCGTATTCGCTAAAATCACCATTAATAAAATTATACATCATAAAATCTCCCCCAATAAAATCACCCACGATAAAATCACCCAGGATAAATCTACCGTCGATAAAATCACTGTTGATAAAATCACTCTTGATAAAATGAGCCACGATAAAATCACCCACGATAAAATCACCCACGATTAAATCACCAAAGTTAAAATCACGCACGATAAAATCACACATGATAAAATCACCTTCGATAAAATCGCTTGTGATAAAATCACTCTCGATAAAATCACCCACTCTAAAATAACCCACCCTAAAATCACCCTCGTTAAAATCACCAACAATAAAATCACCCTCGATAAAATCAGCCCGTGATAAAATCACTCTCGATAAATTAACCCACACTAAAATCTCCCATGAAAAATCATGCTGGATAAAATCACCAATTATAAAATCACCCGCGATAAAATCCCGTATGATAAAACCACCCACGATAAAATCACCCACGATAAAATCTCCCATTATAAAATCACCCCCGATAATATCACCCCCGTTAAAATCAACCATGATAAAATCAACCATAATATAATCAACCATGATAAAATCACCGATGATAAAATCACCCTTGATAAAATCACCCACTATGAAATCACCCTCGATAAAATAAACCATAATAAAATCACCCACGATAAACTCACCCCGGATAACATAACCCTTGATAAAATCACCAACGATAAAATAGCACCTGCTCAAATCACTCATGATAAAATCACCCTCGACATAATCACCCAATCACCCATGATAAAATCACTCATGATAAAATCACCGTTGAAAAATTCACCCTTGATAAAATCACCCTCGATAAAATCACCCACGATAAAATCACCCATGTGAAAATCACTCACGATAAAATCACCCACGATGAAATCATTGCCACTAAAATCACCTACAATAAAATCACTAATGATAAAATTACCCACTATAAATTCACTCTCAATAAAATCACGCTTGATAAAATCAACCACGATAAAATTACTCTCGATAAAATCAACCACGATAAAATTACTCTCGATAAAATCACCCACCATAAAATCACCTTCGATAAAATCACCCTCGCTAAAATCACCCTCGATAGAATCACCGATGATAAAATCACCGTTCATAAAATCACCCTTGATAAAATCAGCCACGATAAAATCAGCCCGCTAAAATCACCCATGATAAAATCACTACCGATAATATCACATTCGATAAAATCACCCACGATAAACTCACCTACACTAAAATTACCCATGATAAAATCACCAATGATAAAATCACACTCGCTAAAATCACCCATGATAAAATCACCAACGATAAAATCACCGATACTTGAATCACCCACGATAAAATCACCCTTGATAAAATCACCCACAATAAAATCACCCATGAAAAAATCTCGCATGAAAAAATCATCCACAATAAAATCACTCATGATAAAATCACAATTGATATAATCACCATCGATAAAAGCGCCATTGATTAAATTACCCAAGATAAAATAACTCTCGATAGAATAAGCCACGCTAAAATCACCCATGATAAAATCGCCAACAATAAAATCATCCAGTATAAAATCACCCACGATAAAATCACCCACGATAAAATCACCCTCGATAAAATCACCCTCGATAAAATCATCCATGAAAAAAACAACCTTGATAAAATCAACCATGATAAAATCACCTTCAATAAAATTAACGACAATAAAATCACCCACGATAAAACCCCCCTAGATAAAATCACTCATGATAAAATTACCCATGATAATATCACCCTCGATAAAATCACCCAAGATAAATTCACCCACGATAAAATCACTCACGAATAAATCACCCGCGATAAAATCTCTATTGATAAAATCAGCTACGATAAAATGACCTACGATAAATCACCCAAGCTAAATGATAAAATCATCGTTGATAAAATCACGATTGATAAAATCACACATGTTAAAATCACCCAAGATAAAATCACCCTCGATAAAATCACCCACGATAAAATCATTCAGATAAAATCACCATCGATAAAATAACCTCTGATAAAGTTACCCTCGCTAAAATAACACACGTTACAATCACTCACACTAAAATCATCAACGATAAAATCACCCTCGATAAAATCTCCCTTGATAAAATAATCCACGATAAAATCAGCCATGATAAAATCACCCACGATAAAATCACCCCGGATAAAATGAACTTGATAAAATCACCCCCGACAAAATCACCCTCGATAAAATCGTGCCCGCTAAAATCATCATTGATAAAATCACCCACGATAAAATCACCTGGGATAAAACCACCATCGATAAAATCACCCATGATAAAATCACCCTCGATAAAATCACAAACGATAAAATAAGCAATGATAAAATCACCGACACTAAAATAACATACGATAAAATCATCAATGATAAAATAACCCATAATAAAATCACCAATGAAAAAATCACCCACGATAAAATTACCCACGATCAAATCACCCTCGATAAGATCACCCTCGATAAAATCACCCACGATAAAATCACCGATGATAAAATCACCCTCGATAAAATCACCCATGCTAAAATAACCCTCGACAAAATTACATCGGACAAAATCACCCACAATAAAATCACCCTCTTAAAAATCACCCACGATAAAATCACCCTGATAAAATCAACCACGATAAAATTACTCTCGATAAAATGACCCACGATAAAATCACCAAGATAAAATCACCCTCAATAAAAGCACCCATGATAAAATCACAATCGATAGAATCACCGATGATAAAATCACCCACGATAAAATCACCGTTCAAAAAATCACCCTTGATAAAATCACCCACGATAAAATTAGCCCGCTAAAATCACCCATGATAAAATCACCGTTGATAATATCACCCTCGATAAAATCACCCACCATAAACTCACCCACACTAAAATTACCCATGATAAAATCACCCAGGATAAAATCACCCTCGATAAAATCATCCATGATAAAATCAACCTTGATAAAATCACCCACGATAAAATCAACCTTCATAAAATGACCCTCGATAAAATTAACGACAATAAAATCACCCATAATAAAATCACCCACGATAAAATCACCCTCTGTAAAATCACTCAACATAAGATTACCCACGATAAAATCACCCACGATAAAATCACCCCTGATAAAATCACCCGCGAATGAATCAACCCCGATAAAATCACCGTTGATAACATCACTCTTGATAAAATCAACCACGTTAAAATGACCAACGATAAAATCACCCAAGCTAAATGATAAAATCATCGTTGATAAAATCACCCTTGATAAAATCACATATGATAAAGTCCCCCTCATTAAAATAACAAACGTTTAAATCACTCACACTAAAATCATCCACGATAAAATCACCCGCGATAAAATCTCCCATGATAAAATCACCCATGATAAAATCACCCTCAATAAAATCACCCCGGATAAAATCAACCTTGATAAAATCACCCTCGATAAAATCACCCTCGATAAAATCGTACTCGCTAAAATCATCATTGATAAAATCACCCATGATAAAATCTCCCCGAATAAAATCACCCACGATAAAATCACCTAGGATAAAACCACCATCGATAAAATCACCCATGATAAAATCACCCTCGATAAAATCACCCACGATAAAATAAGCAACGATAAAATCACCGACACTAAAATCACCTACGATAAAATCGCCCATGATAAAATCACCCATGATAAAAACACCCACGATAAAATCACCCCGGATAAAATCACTCTTGCTAAAATCACCCTCGATAAAATCACCCTCGATAATATCGTTCCTGCTAAAATCATCATTGATAAAATCACCCATGATAAAATCTCCCCCAATAAAATCACCCACGATAAAATCACCTAGGATAAAACCACCATCGATAAAATTACCCATGATAAAATCACCCTCGATCAAATCAACCACGATAAAATAAGCAACGATAAAATCACCAATGATAAAATAACCCATGATAAAATCACCAATGATAAAATCACCCACGATAAAATAACCCACGATAAGATCACCAATGATAAAATCACCAATGATAAAATCACTCTTGATAAAATCACCCACTATAAAATCACCCACGATTAAATCACCCTCGATAAAATCACCCATGATAAAATCACCCTTGACAAAATAACATTCGACAAAATCACCCACAATAAAATCACCCTCTTAAAAATCACACTCAATAAAATCACCCACAATAAATCTCCCAAGATAAAATCATCTTCGATAAAATTATACAAGATAAATTAAACCTTGATAGAATCGCCCATGATAAAATCACTCACGATAAAATCATTGTTGATAAAATCACCCTTGATAAAATGACCCAAAATAAAATCAGCCCCACTAAAATCACCCACGATAAAATCACCTATGATAAAATCACCCACGATAAGATCACCCTCGATAAAATCAACCTTGATAAATTCACCCACAGTAAAATCTCCCATGAGAAATCATGCTGGATAAAATCACCAATGATAAAATCACTCACGATAAAATCACCCATGATAAAATAAACCTCTATAAAATCACCCTCGATAAAATAACCCATGATAAAATCACCCGAGATAAAATCACCCTCGTTAAAATCACCCATGAGAAAATAACCCATGATAAAATCAATGATCATAAAATCACCTTCATAAAATCACCCTTGATAAAATCACCCACTATAAAATCACCTACGATAAAATCACCCATGATCAAATCACTCACGATAAAATCACCCTTGATAAAATCACCCATGATAAAAGAACCCACGATAAAATCACTCTCGATAAAATCACCCTCGATAAAATCACCCATAATAAAAGTACCCACGATAAAATCACTCTCGATAAAATCACCCATTATTAAATCACCCACAATAAAATCTCCCTCAATAGAATCATCATCCATAAGATCACCTACGATAAAATCACCCAAGCTAAAATCAGCCATGTTAAAATATCCAACGATAAACTCACCCAATCTAAAATCACCCACAATAATATCACCAATGATTAAATCACCCACAATAAAATCACCTTGGATAAAATCACCCATGATAAAATCACTCTCGATAAAATCACTCTTGATAAAATTACCGTTGACATAATCCCCCAATCACTCATGATAAAATCACCGTTGATAAAATCACCCTCGTTAAAATCACCCAAGGTAAAATCACCCACAATAAAATCAGCGTCGATAAAATAACCCTTCATAAAATCAACCTTGATAAAATCACGCATGATAAAATGACCCGTTATAAAATCACGCATGATATAATCACCATATATAAAATCACCATTGATAAAATCACCCACAATAATATCATCCTCGATAAAATAACCCAATAAAATCATCCAAGATAATATCACTAACAATAATATCATCCTCGATAAAATATCCCATGATAAAATTACTCACGATAAAATCACCCACGATGAAATCACTGCCGCTAAAATCACCCATGATAAAATCACCCCAAAAAAATCACCCATCATAAAATCACCCTCGATAAAATCACCATCAATAAAATCACCTCCAATAAAGGCACCCTCGATAAAATCACCCTCAATAAAATCTCCCACGTTAAAATCACTCACACCACAATCTTCCACGATAAAATTACCCATGATAAAATCTCCCTTGATAAAATTATCCACGATAAAATCACCAATGATAAAATCACCCCCGTTAAAATCACCCATGATAAAATCTCCGAAGATAAAATCACCTTCGATAAAATCATCCTTGATAAAATCATCCTCGATAAAATCACCCATGATCAAATCACCCACGATAAACTAACCCCGGATAACATCACGCTTGATAAAATCACCCCCGATAAAATCATCCTCGATAAAATCACTCTAATAAAATTACCCACGATAAAATCACTCTCGATAAAATAACCCATGATAAAATCACCCACGATAAAATTTCCCTCGATATAATCACCCACGATAAGATCACCCACTTCTAAACCAATCGAGAATCATAGAACTCTTCTTTTACGCTTTCTGTAGTAATTTGATTCAATTTGATAGTTACTCTAGTTGTTTTCAGTTTATTTACCACTATTCTGCGAATTTCAATTCTGTAACGTTAGCTTCATTTTCCTTAGCATTTGAATAAATCAAAATCCCTTACTTTTTTATCGTTGTCATTGTTCATAAAGTTCTTTAATTGGTCAATGTTCTTGATTTGGTAAAATTCGAGCTTTCACTTTCTGAGGTGATTTTCATTTCGCATTTTTAGTTTGTGCATTCCGATTACTATCTAGATTGCATGTTTAGCACTCTACATTAGAAGTATTGCATTACATCAAGTTAGTTTTGATTCTGCATGAGATTAGTTAGATCATTTTCATTCTGCATGTTAATACTTGGTCATTGTAATTTTACTGCTATATTCATTTTTCTAGAAAATAAAGCTCCCCTCTCTATGCAAAAAATGAAAAAGACATACACTATATCCACCTTTGCATTCATTCCTCATTGATCATAGAAACAGTGCACTTGCAACATTAGTTCCAATTCATTCATCATTCATTCCTCATTATAATTCAGTTTTCTTTCATTAAAAACCATACTGCCACGCATCCTTACATAATCACTAGACATTCTTATCATTTCATCATAACACACATTATCTCAATCACATAAAATCACAACAATTCGTTATTGTTTCATCTCATTCATTATATTAGTATTCATTCATTCAACACAATTATTCCCAACAATTCATGTTATCTTAATCATTGCCTACCTCATTTTCACTACTCCTTGGATTGATCTCTTGGTTTCCTATACTACATTTTAAGGGGAATCATTATTTGAAAGGAGAATAAAAACTACTGAAAACTTCTCTCAATCAATTATATAAACTAAAAAAAAAATTCTTATTCATTTATATTAGATTGAGTTTCTAAACATTAAATTTAATTTATTATTAACATTAAAATTTTAATTTTTATTATATTTATTTAGTAATTTAACATTATTTTCTTTACCAGTTTTGTTTTATTTATTGTCTGGTTATTTAATTTTTTTTTATTCAATTAATTAAATGTTTTAATTAAGTAAAATAAATAATTAAATTATTTTACTTATTTTAAAAATAAAATAGTACATTTATGATTAAAATATATTTAACTTAAAATTTTATAAGATTTTCAGAGTATTATTAATTATGTTTTTCTAAGATTTCATTATTTAAGTACGTTTATACTTCGTTTTTGCTTCTTCCTTTTCTTTCCTTTTTGCTCTTCTTCTCATGGAGGATTTCCTCTATGACAAGAAACAACTCACGAAGGTGAAGTACCTGCATAAAAATATTAATAATTATGAAAAAATATAATAATTATTATTATTATTAATTATTAAAATAATAATTAATTTATTATGATATAATTATGGTATTAAAATAATAATATTGTTTTCATAATTTATTAATAGTGACAATAGTTATTCTAACTAAAATTTCTATTAAACATTAAAAATTATATAAACTAAAAAAAATAATTCTTATTCATTTATATTAGATTGAGTTTCTAAACAATAAATTTAATTTAATATTAATATTAAAATTTAATTTTTATTATATCTAAAATTTTCATTATATTTATTTAATAATTTAACATTATTTTCTTTACGAGTTTCGTTTTATTTTTTGTGTGGTTATTTAATTTTTTTTATTCAATTAATTAAATATTTTACTTAAGTAAAATAAATAATTAAAGTATTTTATTTATTTTTAAAATAAAATAGTACATTTATGATTAAAATATATTTAATTTAAAATTGTACAAGATTTTCAGAGTATTATTAATTATATGTTTTTCTGAGATTTTATTATTTAAGTAGGTTTATACTCCGATTTTTCATTTTCCTCTTCTTTCTATTTTCCTCTTCTTCTTCTCATGGAGGGTTACCTCTAAGACAAGAAACAACCAACCAAGATGTAGCACTTGCATAAAAATATTAATAATTATGAAAAAAAATGTAATAATCATTATTATTAATTATTAAAATAATAATTAATTTACTACGGTATATTTATGATATTAAAATAATAATATTATTTTCATAAATTATTAATAGTGACAATAGTTATTCTAACTAAAATTTCCATTAAACATTAAAAACTATATAAACTAAAAAAAATAATTCTTATTCACTTATATTATATTGGGTTTCTAAACATTAAATTTAATTTATTATTAACATTAAAATTTTAACTTTTATTATATTTATTTAGTAATTTAACATTATTTTCTTTACCAGATTCGTTTCATTTATTGTCTGGTTATTTAATTTTTAATTAAATTAATTAAATATTTTAATTAATTAAAATAAATAATTAAATAATTTTATTTATTTTAAAAATAAAATAGTACATTTATGATTAAAATATATATTATTTAAAATTTTATAAGATTTTACAAGTATTATTAATTATATTTTTCTGAGATTTTATTATTTAAGTAGGTTTGTACTCCATTTTTTCTTCTTCCTCTTATTTCCTTTTTGCTCCTCTTCTTCTCATGGAGGGTTTCCTCTACGACAAGAAACAACCCACCAAGTTGCAGTACTTGCATAAAAATATTATTAATTATAAAAAAAATTAAAAATTCTTATTATTATTAATTATTAAAATAATAATTAATTTATTATGGTATATTTATGATATTAAAATAATAATATTGTTTTCATAATATATTAATAGTGATAATAGTTATTCTAACTAAAATTTTTATTAAACATTAAAAATTATATAAACTAAAAAAAATAATTTTTATTCATTTATATTAGATTGAGTTTCTAAACATTCAATTTAATTTATTATTAAAATTATAATTATAATTTTTATTATATTTATTTAATAACTTAACATTATTTTATTTACCAGTTTCGTTTTATTTATTGTCTAGTTCTTTAATTTTCTTTTATTCAATTAATTAAATATTTTAATTTAGTAAAATAAATAATGAAATTATTTTATTTATTTTAAAATAATGTTAGCACTATTTGAAGATTGGACAACTCTATTCAAGTATTCAAGTATTTTAATAATGATCAAGAAAATCAAGAATCAGGACATCAAGAAAACTCAAGTTGGAAGCAAACTCAAAGACATAGAAGACTTAGTTTATAGTTGGGAGTGAATGATATCAAAAGGTAATCATCACTCAACTCAGAGTGTTTTCTCAAGAAAACTATTTTTAGAAAAACTATATTTTTCACTGCAATAATCGATTATGTAATCGATTATGTGATTTTGAAAATAAATAGCTTGCGGCAATAATCGATTATGTGAATTTGAATATAAATAGCTTGCGGCAATAATCGATTATGTGATTTTAAAAATAAATAGTTTGCGGCAATAATCGATTATTTCCTTAACATAATCGATTATGTTCGGAGATTTTTGAAAAATAAACGTTGCGAAAAATCCTCCGAAAATTAAAGGAGTATCTTGATTTTTATTTTGTGAACGTTGTGAGGCTCTGAAAGAGTAAAACATGTGATTTCGAATTAAAATAAAGATTTATTTTATTTGGGAATATTTGTCTATTTAAGAAGCATATTAGTGTTTTTCAGAAATACATCTGACTAATACATTCTTTACTACATTCTTTCTGAAAAGCTTTACACTTTTTCTCTGAGTATCTTGAGCCACAAAATTTTATGTTTTGAAAGAAAAAAATATTTTTCTGTGCATTAATCTTTCTGAGAAAAATCTTGAGGATACTCTTGAGCAGAGCAGGTGCTATAGTTTGAAAGCTTCACTCCAGGTGTTATTTTCCTTGTTTGTGTTCATCCTCTGAGGCTGTTCAGAGGAGGTGTTTTATCTTTCCTTGTGTGATTCAAGGAAAGTGTTTCATTCCTTGTGTGACTCAAGGAAGGTGTTTCATTCCTTGTGGGACTTAAGGAATGTGTGGTAATCTCTTGTGTGTTTCAAGAGATTGTGAGGTTTATCTTTAATTTTCTATTTTGCATGTTTCACTTATGATTAGTGGTTGTAAAATTGTGATAAATTAAAGATAGTGAGAGTGGGTGATCATCTCAGGTTGAGGTGATTGGGAATTGGACGTAGGGTTAAGGTTTAACCCGAACTAGTATAAATCTCTGGTGTTATCTTTCTCTTTCCCTTATCTATTTATTTTTCCGTTGCACTTTATAATATATCTGCTAGACTAAATAAATCAAGAGGGTTAAAATTTGAATTACATAAACGCTAAAGTTTTAATTTTTATTATATCAATTCACCCCCCTCTTGATGCTACTTGGTAACAAGTGGTATCAGAGCTTGGTCTGATAAGGTATTTCTAAAAGATCTGTTAAGATGTCTATGCAGAATCAGATTTACAGGGAAGGAGTATCAATCAACCGACCACCACTCTTTGAAGGAAACAACTATCCGTTCTGGAAAGCAAGAATGGAGATCTTTCTTCAAACCATTTATTATGGAGTTTGGGATGCAGTGCAAAACGGTCCGTTCATACCAACAATTATGCTAGCTGAAGGACCTGCACCAAAGAAATTTCTACAGTGGACACCAGATGAAAACAAGAGGGCTTAATACGATGTAAGAGCTAGAAATGCAATTGTATCTACACTAACCCTAAATGAGTTTTACAGGATCTCCAGATGCAAAACTGCCAAAGAAATGTGGGACACATTAGAAGTCACACATGAAGGCACAAAAGAAGTCAAGCGTGCTAGGAAAAACACCTTGACACAAGGATATGACCATGGCACCAAATGAAAACATCGGAGACTTTCAAACAAGATTTACACATATAGTAAATCACTTGGAAGCCTTGGGAAGAAGCTTTGATAAGGAAGAGCTCAATACAAAAATCTTAAAGTC
>BDMB01000353.1:0-20091 GCA_016859785.1 Macrotyloma uniflorum
AAAACTAGTGTGTTCTGAAGATTCTGGTTCGGTCAGGACTCATTTTTGGTGCGACCGAAAAATTCTGATGCGGTCAGATTTGGTGCAGTCAGAAGATTCTAGTTCGGTCGAAATCAAATTCTGATGCTGTCGGGAGTCAAATGTGGTGCGGTCAGAAGATTTTGGTCCGGTCGGAATTCATTTCTGTTGCGGTGAAAACTCATTTCTAGTGCGGTTGAAAAATCTTGGTTCGGTTGAAAAATTTTGGTGCGGTCGAAAAATTTTGGCCTAGTCGAAATGTCTTGGTACAATCAAAAAATTATGGTTCGGTCGAAATCCACTTTCAGTAACGTCGGGAGTCAAAACTAGTGTGGTCTAAATATTCTTGTTCGATCATGACTCATTTCAGGTTCGACTGGAAAATTCTGATGCGGTCAGATTTCATATCCGGTGCGGTCATATCTCATTTCTGGTGCGGTCGGAAAATTATGGTTCGGTCGTAATCCATTTGTGGTGCGGTCAGGAGTCAAATCTGGTGCGGTCGGAAGATTCAAGTTCGTCGAAATCAAATTCTAGTGCTGTCAAGAGTCAAATGTGGTGTGGTCGGGAGATTTTGGTGTGGTCGGAATTCATTTCTGGTGCGATCAGAATATTCTGGTGCGGTCAAAACTCATTTTCTGGTGAGGTCGAAAAATCTTGGTTCGGCCAAAAAATTTTGGTGCGGTCGAAAAAGTTTTGCCGGTTCGAAAAGTCTTGGTCTGGTCGAAAAATTATTGTCCGATCGAAAAATTTTGGTTTGGTCGAAATCAAATTATGGTGTTGTCGAGAGTCAAATGTGGTGCGGTCGCGAGATTCTTGTCTGCTCGGCATTCATTTATGTTGCGGTCAAAACTCATTTCTAGAGCGGTCGAAGAATCATGGTTTTGTCGAAAAATTTTGGTGCGTCGAAAAATTTTTGCCGGTCGAAAAGACTTGGTCCAGTCAAAGAATTATGGTTCCGTCGATATCCACTTTTGGTGCGGTTGGGAGTCAAAACTAGTGTGGTCTAAAGATTCTTGTTCGGTCGTGACTCATTTCTGGTGCGGCCGAAAAATTCTGATGTGGTCAGATTTCATATCCGGTGCGTTCATATCTCATTTCTGGTGCGGTCGAAAAATTATGGTTCGGTCGTAATCCATTTATGGTGCGGTCGTGAGTCAAATCTGGTGCAGTCGGAAGATTCTAGTTCGATTGAAATCAATTTCTGGTGCTGTCGGGAGTCAAATGTGGTGCGGTCAGAAGATTCTGGTCCGGTTGGAATTCATTTCTGTTGCGGTCAAAACTCATTTCTAGTGCGGTTGAAAATCTTGGTTCGGTCCAAAAATTTTGGTGCGGTCGAAAAATTTTGGACTGGTCGAAAAGTCTTGGTACAATCGAAAAATTATGGTTCGGTCGAAATCCACTTTCGGTAACGTCGGGAGTCACAACTAGTGTGTTCTAAAGATTCTGGTTCGGTCAAGACTCATTTTTGGTGCGACCGAAAAATTCTGATGCGGTCAGATTTCATATCCGGTGCGGTCAGATCTCATTTCTGGTGCGGTCGAAAAATTATGATTCGGTCGTAAACCATTAACAGTGAGGTCGGAAGTCAAAATTGGTGCGGTCAGAAGATTCAAGTTCGGTCGAAATCAAATTCTGGTGCTGTCAAGAGTCAAATGTGGTGCGGTCGGGAGATTCTGGTCTGGTCGGAATTCATTTCTGGTGCAATCGGGTGTCAAATGTGCTGCGGTCGGGAGATTCTTGTGTGGTCGCAATTCATTTCTGGTGCGATCAGAATATTCTGGTTCGGTCAAAACTCATTTTCTGGTGAGGTCAAAAAATATTGGTTCGGTCAAAAAAGTTTGGTGTGGTCGAAAAGGTTTGGCCAGGTCGAAAAGTCTTGGTCCAGTCGAAAAATTTTGGTTTGGTCGAAATCAAATTCTGGTGCGCTTGGGAGTCAAATGTGCTACGGTCGGGAGATTCTTTTCTGGTCAGAATTCATTTCTGTTGCGGTCAGAATTCATTTCTAGTGCGGTTGAAGAATCATGGTTCGGTCGAAAAATTTTGGTGCGGTCAAAAAATTTTGGCCAGGTCGAAAAATTATGGTTCGGCCGAAATCCAATTTTGGTGTGGTCGGGAGTCAAAACTATTGTGGTCTAAATATTCTTGTTCGATCGTGACTCATTTTTGGTGCGACCGGAAAATTCTGATGTGGCCAGATTTCATGTACGGTGCGGTCATATCTCATTTCTGGTGCGGTCGAAAAATTATGGTGCAGTCGTAATCCATTTGTAGTGCGGTCGTGAGTCAAATCTGGTGCAGTCGAAAGATTCTTGTTCGGTCGAAATCAAATTCTGGTGCTGTCGGGAGTCAAATGTGGTGCGGTCAGAAGATTTTGGTCGGGTCGGAATTCATTTCTGTTGCGGTTAAAACTCATTTCTAGTGCGGTTGAAAATCTTGGTTCGGTCGAAAAATTTTAGTGCGGTCGAAAAATTTCGGCCTGGTCGAAAAGTCTTGGTACAATCGAAAAATTATGGTTCGGTCGAAATCCACTTTCGGTAACGTCGGGAGTCACAACTAGTGTGTTCTGAAGATTCTGGTTCGGTCAGGACTCATTTTTGGTGTAACCGAAAAATAATGATGCGGTCAGATTACATATCCGATGCGGTCAGATCTCATTTCTGGTGCGGTCGAAAAATTATGATTCGGTCGTAAACCATTTGTGGTGCGGTCGGGAGTCAAATCTGGTGCGGTCGGAAGATTGAAGTTCGGTCGAAATCAAATTCTGGTGCTGTCAAGAGTCAAATGTGGTGCGGTCGGGAGATTCTGTTGTGGTCGGAATTCATTTCTGGTGCGATCAGAATATCCTTGTGCGGTCAAAACTCATTTTCTGGTGAGGTCGAAAAATCTTGGTTCGTTCGAAAAATTTTGGTGCGGTCGAAAAAGTTTGGCCGGTTCGAAAAGTCTTGGTCCGGTCGAAAAATTATTGTCCGATCAAAAAATTTTGGTTTGGTCGAAATCAAATTCTGGTGTTGTCGAGAGTCAAATGTGGTGCGGTTGCGAGATTCTTGTCTGCTCGGAATTCATTTATGTTGCGGTCAGAACTCATTTCTAGAGCGGTCGAAGAATCATGGTTTTGTCGAAAAATTTTGGTGCGTCGAAAATTTTGGCCCAGTCGAAAAGAATTGGTCCGGTCGAAGAATTATGGTTCCGTCGAAATCCACTTTTGGTGCGGTCGGGAGTCAAAACTAGTGTGGTCTAAAGATCTTGTGCGGTCGTGACTCATTTCTGGTGCGACCGAAAAATTCTGATGCGTCTCAAATTTCATATCCAGTGCGCTCAGATCTCATTTCTGGTGCAGTCGAAAAATTATGATTCGGTCATAAACCATTTGTGGTGCGGTCGGGAGTCAAATCTGGTGCGGTCAGAAGATTCTAGTTCGGTCGAAATCAAATTCTGGTGCTTTCGGGTGTCAAATGTGCTGCGGTCGGGAGATTCTGGTGTGGTCGGAATTCATTTCTGGTGCGATCAGAATATTTGGGTGAGGTCAAAACTCATTTTCTGGTGAGGTCGAAAAATCTTGGTTCGGCGAAAAATTTTGGTGCGATCGAAAAAGTTTGGCCAGGTCGAAAAGTCTTGGTCTGGTCGAAAAATTATTGTCCAGTCAAAAAATTTTGGTTTGGTCGAAATCAAATTCTGGTGCGCTTGGGTGTCAAATGTGCTACGGTCGGGAGATTATTTTCTGGTCGGAATTCATTTCTGTTGCGGTCAGAACTCAATTCTAGTGCGGTCGCAGAATCATGGTTCGGTCGAAAAATTTTGGTGCGGTCAGAAAATTTTGGCCCCGTCGAAAAGTCTTGGTCTGGTCGAAAAATTATGGTTCGGTCGAAATCCACTTTTGGTGCGGTCGGGAGTCAAAACTAGTGTGGTCTAAAGACTCTTGTTCGATCGTGACTCATTTTTGGTGCGACCAAAAAATTCTGATGTGGTCAGATTTCATATCCAGTGCGGTCATATCTCATTTCTGGTGCGGTCGAAAAATTATGGTTCGGTCGTAATCCATTTGTGGTGCGGTCGTGAGTCAAATCTGGTCCAGTCGGAAGATTATAGTTCGGTCGAAATCAATTTCTGGTGCTGTCAGGAGTCAATTGTGGTGCGGTCAGAAGATTCTGGTCCCGTCGGAATTCATTTCTGTTGCGATCAAAACTCATTTCTAGTGCGGTTGAAAATCTTTGTTCGGTCCAAAAATTTTGGTGCGGTCCAAAAATTTTGGCCTAGTCGAAAAGTCTTGGTACAATCGAAAAATTATGGTTCGGTCGAAATCCACTTTCGGTAACGTCGGGAGTCACAACTAGTGTGTTCTGAAGATTTTGGTTCGGTCAGGACTCATTTTTGGTGCGATCGAAAAATTATTGTCGGATTGAAAAATTTTGGTTTGGTCGAAATCAAATTCTGGTGTTGTCGGGAGTCAAATGTGGTGCGGTCGCGAGATTCTTGTCTGCTCGGACTTCATTTCCATTGCGGTCAGAACTCATTTCTAGTGCGGTCGAAGAATAATGGTTTTTTCGAAAAATTTTGGTGCGTCGAAAAATTTTTGTCTCGGTCGAAAAATTTTGTCCTGGTTGAAAAGTCTTGGTCAGGTCGAAAAATTATGGTTCTGTCGAAATCCACTTTTGGTACGGTCGGGAGTCAAAACTAGTGTCGTCTAAAGATTCTTGTTCGGTCGTGACTCATTTTTGGTGCGACCGAAAAATTCTGATGCGTCTCAAATTTCATATCCGGTGCGGAGAAATCTCATTTCTGGTGCAGTCGAAAAATTATGATTCGGTCATAAACCATTTGTGGTGCGGTTGGGAGTCAAATCTGGTGCAGTCGGAAGATTCTAGTTCGGTCGAAATCAAATTCTGGTGCTGTCAGGAGTCAAATGCGGTGCGGTCAGAAGATTCTAGTCCGGTCGGAATTCATTTCTGTTGCGGTCAAAACTCATTTCTAGTGCGGTTGAAAAATCTTGTTTCGGTCGAAAAATTTTGGTGCGCTCGAAAAATTTTGGCTTAGCCGAAAAGTCTTGGTACAATCGAAATATTATGGTTCGGTCGAAATACACTTTCGGTAACGTCGGGAGTCAAAACTAGTGTGTACTGAAGATTATGGTTCAGTCAGGACTCAATTTTAGCGCGACCGAAAAATTCTGACGCGATCAGATTTCATATCCGGTATGGTCAGATCTCATTTCTGGTGCGGTTGAAAAATTATGATTCGGTCGTAAACCATTTGTGGTGCGGTCGGGAGTCAAATCTGGGGCGGTCGGAAGATTCTAGTTCGGTCGAAATCAAATTCTGGTGCTGTCGGGAGTCAAATGTGGTGTGGTCGGGAGATTCTGGTCTGGTTGGAATTCATTTCTGGTGCGATCAGAATATTCTGGTGCGGTCAAAACTCATTTTCTAGTGACGTCGAAAAGTCTTGGTTCGGTCGAAAAAGTTTGGCTGGGTCGAAAAGTCTGGGTCCGGTCTAAAAATTATTGTCCGATCGAAAAATTTTGGTTTCGTCGAAATCAAATTCTGGTGTTGTCGGGAGTCAAATGTGGTGCGGTCGCAAGATTCTTGTCTGCTCGGAATTCATTTCTGTTGCGGTCAGAACTCATTTCTAGTGCGGTCGAAGAATCATGGTTTTGTCGAAAAATTTTGGTGCGTCGAAAAATTTTGGCCCGGTCGAAAAGTCTTGGTCAGGTCGAAAAAATATGGTTCGGTCGAAATCCACTTTTGGTGCGGTCGGGAGTCAAAACTAGTGTGGTCTAAAGATTCTTGTTCGGTCGTGACTCATTTATGGTGTGACCGAAAATTTCTGATGCGTCTCAAATTTCATATCCGGTGCGGTCAGATCTCATTTCTGGTGCGGTCGAAAAATTATGATTCGATCATAAACCATTTGTGGTGCGGTTGGGAGTCAAATCTGGTGTAGTCGGAAGATTCTAGTTCGGTCGAAATCAAATTCTGGTGCTGTCAGGTGTCAAATGTGTTGCGGTCGGGAGAATCTGGTGTGGTCGGAATTTATTTCTGGTGCGATCAGAATATTCTGGGGCGGTCAAAACTCATTTTCTGGTGAGGTCGAAAAATCTTGGTTCGGTCGAAAAATGTTGCTGCGGTCGAAAAAGTTTGGCTGGGTCGAAAAGTCTTGTTTCGGTCGGAATTCATTTCTGTTGCGGTCAAAACTCTTTTCTAGTGCGGTTGAAAAATCTTGGTTCGGTCGAAAATTTTGGTGCGGTCGATAAATTTCGGCCCGGTCGAAAAGTCTTGGTACAATCGAAAAATTATGGTTCGGTCGAAATCCACTTTCGGTAACATCGGGAGTCAAAACTAGTGTGTTCTGAAGATTCTGGTTCGGTCAGGACTCATTTTTGGTTCGACCGANGTGGTGCGATCAGAATATTCTGGTGCGGTCAAAACTCATTTTCTGGTGAGGTCGAAAAATCTTGGTTCAGTCGAAAAATTTTGGTGCGGAAAAAAAGTTTGGCCGGGTCGAAAAGTGTTGGTCCGGTCGAAAAATTATTGTCCGGGCGAAAAATTTTGGTTTGGTCGAAATCAAATTCTGGTTCGCTTGGGAGTCAAATGTGCTGCGGTCGAGAGATTCTTTTCTGGTCAGAATTCATTTCTGTTGCGGTCAGAACTCATTTCTAGTTCGGTCGAAGAATCATGGTTCGGTCGAAAAATTTTGGTGCGGTAAGAAAATTTTGGCCCGGTCGAAAATTCTTTGTCTGGTCGAAAAATAATGGTTCGGTCGAAATCCACTTTTGGTGCGGTCGGGAGTCAAAACTAGTGTGGTCTAAAGATTCTTGTTCGATCGTGACCCATTTCTGGTGCGACCGGAAAATTCTGATGCGGTCAGATTTCATATCCGGTGCGGTCATATCTCATTTCTGGTGCGGTCGAAAAATTATGGTTCGGTCGTAATCCATTTCTGGTGTGGTCGGAATTCATTTCTGGTGTGATCAGAATATTCTGGTGCGGTCAAAACTCATTTTCTGGTGAGGTCGAAAAATCTTGGTTCGGTCGAAATCAAATTCTGCTGCACTTGGAAGTCAAATGTGCTGCTATCGGGAGATTCTTTTCTGGTCAGAATTCATTTCTGTTGTGGTCAGAACTCATTTCTAGTGCGATCGAAAAATCATGGTTCGGTCGAAAAAATTTGGTGCGGTCAGAAAATTTTGCCCCAGTCGAAAAGTCTTGGTCTAGTCGAAAAATTATGGTTCGGTCGAAATCCACTTTTGGTGCGGTCGGGAGTCAAAACTAGTGTGGTCTATAGCTTCTTGTTCGATCGTGACTCATTTCTGGTGCGACCGGAAAATTTTGATGCGGTCAGATTTCATATCCGGAGCGGTCATATCTCATTTCTGGTGCGGTCGAAAAATTATGATTCGATCGTAGTCCATTTGTGGTGCGGTCGTGAGTCAAATCTGGTGCAGTCGGAAGATTCTAGTTCGGTCGAAATCAAATTCTAGTGCTGTCGGGAGTCAAATGTGGTTCGATCAGAAGATTCTGGTCCGGTCGGAATTCATTTCTGTTGCGGTCAACACTCATTTCTAGTGCGGTTGAAAAATCTTGGTTCGGTCGAAAAATTTTGGTGCGGTCGAAAAATTTTGGCCCGGTCGAAAAGTCTTGGTACAATCGAAAAATTTTGGTTTGGTCGAAATCAAATTCTAGTGCGCTTGGGAATCAAATGTGCTGCGGTCGAGAGATTCTTTTCTGGTCAGAATTCATTTCTGTTGCGGTCAGAACTCATTTCTAGTGCGGTCGAAGAATCATGGTTCGGTCGAAAGATTTTGGTGCGGTAAGAAAATTTTGGCTCAGTCGAAAAGTCTTTGTCTGGTCGAAAAATTATGGTTCGGTCGAAATCCACTTTTGGTGCGGTCGGGAGTCAAAACTAGTGTGGTCTAAAGATTCTTGTTCGATCGTTACTCATATCTGGTGCGATTGGAAAATTCTGATGCGGTTAGATTTCATATCTGGTGCGGTCATATCTCATTTCTGGTGCGGTCGAAAAATTATGGTTCGGTCGTAATCCATTTGTGGTGCGGTCGTGAGTCAAATTTGGTGTAGTCGGAATATTCTAGTTCGGTCGAAATCAAATTCTGGTGCTGTCGGGTGTCAAATGTGGTGCGGTCAGAAGATTCTGGTCCGGTCAGAATTCATTTTTGTTGCAGTCAAAACTCATTTCTAGTGCGGTTGAAAAATCTTGGTTCGGTCGAAAAATTTTGGTGCGGTCGAAAAATTTTGGCCCGGTCGAAAAGTCTTGGTACAATCGAAAAATCATGGTTCGGTTGAAATCCACTTTCGGTAATGTCGGGAGTCAAAACTAGTGTGTTCTGAAGATTCTCGTTCGGTCAGGACTCATTTTTGGTGCAACCGAAAAATTATGATGCGGTCAGATTTCATATCCGGTACGGTCAGATCTCATTTCTGGTGCGGTCAAAAAATTATGATTCGGTCGTAAACCATTTGTGGTGCAGTCGGGAGTCAAATCTGGTGCGGTTGGAAGATTCTAGTTCGGTTGAAATCAAATTCTGGTGCTGTCGGGGTCAAATGTGGTGCGGTCGGGAGATTCTTTTCTGGTCAGAATTCATTTCGGTTGCGGTCAAAACTCATTTCTAGTGCGGTCGAAGAATCATGGTTCAGTCGAAAAATTTTGGTGTGGTCAGAAAATTTTGGCCTGGTCGAAAAGTCTTGGTCTGGTAAAAAAATTATGGTTCGATCGAAATCCACTTTTGGTGCGGTCGGGAGTCAAAACTAGCGTGGTCTATAGATTCTTGTTCGATCGTGACTCAGTTCTGGTGCGACCGAAAAATTCGGATGCGGTCAGATTTCATATCNGAGTCAAATCTGGTGTGGTCGGAAGATTCTAGTTCGGTTGAAATCAAATTCTGGTGCTGTCGGGTGTCAAAAGTGCTGTGGTCGGGAGATTCTGGTGTGGTCGGTATTCATTTCTGGTGCGGTCAAAACTCATTTTCTGTTGAGGTCGAAAAATCTTGGTTCGGTCGAAAAATTGTGGTGTGGTCGAAAAAGTTTGGCATGGTCGAAAAGTCTTGGTCCGGTCGAAAAATTATTGTCCGATCGAAAAATTTTGGTTTGGTCGAAATCAAATTCTGGTGTTGTCGGGAGTCAAATGTGGTGCGGTCGTGAGATTCTTGTCTGCTCGAAATTCATTTCTTGTGCGACCAAAAAATTCTGATGCATCTCAAATTTCATATCCGGTGCGGTCAGATCTCATTTCTGGTGCGGTCGAAAAATTATGATTCGGTCATAAACCATTTGTGTGCGGTCGGGAATCAAATCTGGTGTGCGGTCGGAAGATTCTAGTTCACTCGAAATCAAATTCTGGTGTTGTCAGGTGTCAAATGTGCTGCGGTCGGGAGTTTCTGGTGTGGTCTGAATTCATTTCTGGTGCGATCAGAATATTCTGGTGCAGTCAAAACTCATTTTCTGGTGAGGTCGAAAAATCTTGGTTCGGTCGAAAAATTTTGGTTTGGTCGAAATCAAATTCTGGTGCGCTTGGGAGTCAAATGTGCTGCGGTCGGGAGATTCTTTTCTGGTCAGAATTCATTTCGGTTGCGGTCAAAACTCATTTCTAGTGCGGTCGAAGAATCATGGTTCAGTCGAAAAATTTTGGCGTGGTCAGAAAATTTTGGCCTGGTCGAAAAGTCTTGGTCTGGTAAAAAAATTATGGTTCGATCGAAATCCACTTTTGGTGCGGTCGGGAGTCAAAACTAGCGTGGTCTATAGATTCTTGTTCGATCGTGACTCATTTCTGGTGCGACCGGAAAATTCGGATGCGGTCAGATTTCATATCCGGTGCGGTCATATCTCATTTCTGGTGCGGTCGAAAAATTATGGTTCGGTCGTAATCCATTTGTGGTGCGGTCGTGAGTCAAATCTGGTGCAGTCGGAAGATTCTAGTTCGGTCGAAATCAAATTCTGTTGCTGTCGGGTGTCAAATGTGCTGCGGTCGGGAGATTCTGGTGTGGTCGGAATTCATTTTTGGTGCGGTCAAAACTCATTTTCTGGTGAGATCGAAAAATCATGGTTCGGTCGAAAAATTTTGGTGCGGTCGAAAAAGTTTGGCTAGGTCAAAAAGTCTTGGTCCGGTCGAAAAATTTTGGTTTGGTCGAAATCAAATTCTGGTGCGCTTGGGAGTCAAATGTGCTGCGTTCGGGAGATTCTTTTCTGGTCGAAATTCATTTCTGTTGCGGTCAGAACTCATTTCTAGTGCGGTCGAAGAATCATGGTTCGGTCGAAAAATTTTGGTGTGGTCAGAAAATTTTGGCCCGGTCGAAAAGTCTTGGTCTGGTCGAAAAATTATGTTTCGGTCAAAATCCACTTTTGGTGCGGTTGGGAGTCAAAACTAGTGTGGTCTATAGATTCTTGTTCGATCGTGACTCATTTCTGGTGCGACCGAAAAATTCTGATGTGGTCATATTTCATATCCGGTGCGGTCATATCTCATTTCTGGTGCGGTCGAAAAATTATGATTCGATCGTAATCCATTTGTGGTGCGGTCGTGAGTCAAATCTGGTGCAGTCGGAAGATTCTAGTTCGGTCGAAATCAAATTCTGGTGCTGTCGGGAGTCAAATGTGGTGCGTTCAGAAGATTCTGGTCCGGTCGGAATTCATTTCTGTTGCGGTCAAAACTCATTTCTAGTGCAGTTGAAAAATCTTGGTTCGGTCGAAAAATTTTGGTGCGGTCGAAAAATTTTGGCCCGGTCGAAAAGTCTTGGTACAATCGAAAAATTTTGGTTCGGTCGAAATCCACTTTCGGTAACGTCGGGAGTCACAACTAGTGTGTTCTAAAGATTCTGGTTCAGTCAAGACTCATTTTTGGTGCGACCGAAAAATTCTGATGCGGTCAGATTTCATATCCGGTGCGGTCAGATCTCATTTCTGGTGCGGTCGAAAAATTATGATTCGGTCGTAAACCATTAACGGTGAGGTCGGAAGTCAAAATTGGTGCGGTCAGAAGATTCAAGTTCGGTCGAAATCAAATTCTGGTGCTGTCAAGAGTCAAATGTGGTGCGGTCGGGAGATTCTGGTCTGGTCGGAATTCATTTCTGGTGCGATCAGGATATTCTGGTGCGGTCAAAACTCATTTTCTAGAGAGGTCGAAAAGTCTTGGTTTGGTCGAAAAATTTTGGTGCGGTCGAAAAAGTTTGGCCCGGTCGAAAAGTCTTGTTCCGGTCAAAAAATTATTGTCCGATCGAAAAATTTTGGTTTGGTCAAAATCAAATTCTGGTGCGCTTGGGAGTCAAATGGGGTGCGGTCGCGAGATTCTTGTCTGCTCGGAATTCATTTCTGTTGCGGTCAGAACTCATTTTTAGTGCGGTCGAAGAATCATGGTTTGGTCGAAAAATTTTGGTGCGTCGAAAAATTTTTGCCCGGTCGAAAAGTCTTGGTCTAGTCGAAAAATTATGGTTCGGTCGAAATCCAATTTTGGTGCGATCGGGAGTCAAAACTAGTGTGGTCTAAAGATTCTTTTTCGATCGTGACTCATTTCTGGTTCGACCGGAAAATTCTGATCTGGTCAGATTTCATATCCGGTGCAGTCATATCTCATTTTTGGTGCGGTCGAAAAATTATGGTTCGGTCGTAATCCATTTGTGGTGCGGTCGTGAGTCAAATTTGGTGCAGTCAGAAGATTCTAGTTCGGTCGAAATCAAATTCTGGTGCTGTCGGGACTCAAATGTCGTGCGGTCAGAAGATTCTGGTCCGGTCGGAATTCATTTCTGTTGCGGTGAAAACTCATTTCTAGTGCGGTTGAAAAAATCTTGGTTCGGTTGAAAAATTTTGGTGCGGTCGAAAAATTTTGGCCTAGTCGAAATGTCTTGGTACAATAAAAAAATTATGGTTCGGTCGAAATCCACTTTCAGTAACGTCGGGAGTCAAAACTAGTGTGGTCTAAAGATTCTTGTTCGATCGTGACTCATTTCAGGTTCGACTGGAAAATTTTGATGCGGTCAGATTTCATATCCGGTGCGGTCATATCTCATTTCTGGTGCGGTCGAAAAATTATGGTGCGGTCGTAATCCATTTGTGGTGCGGTCAGGAGTCAAATCTGGTGCGGTCGGAATATTCTAGTTCGGTCGAAATCAAATTCTGGTGCAATCGGGTGTCAAATGTGCTGCGGTCGGGAGATTCTTGTGTGGTCGCAATTCATTTCTGGTGCGATCAGAATATTCTGGTTCGGTCAAAACTCATTTTCTGGTGAGGTCAAACAATATTGGTTCGGTGAAAAAATTTTCGTGTGTTCGAAAATTTTGGCCAGGTCGAAAAATCTTGGTCTTGTCGAAAAATTATTGTCCTGTCAAAAAATTTTGGTTTGGTCGAAATCAAATTCTGGTGCGCTTGGGAGTCAAATGTGCTACGGTCGGGAGATTCTCGTGTGGTCGGAATTCATTTTTGGTGCAGTCAAAACTCATTTTCTGGTGAGATCGAAAAATCATGGTTCGGTCAAAAAAGTTTGGTGTGGTCGAAAAGGTTTGGCCAGGTCGAAAAGTCTTGGTCCGGTCGAAAAATTTTGGTGCGGTCAGAAAATTTTGGCGCGGTCGTAATCCATTTGTGGTGCGGTCAGGAGTCAAAACTAGTGTGGTCTAAAGATTCTTGTTCGATCGTGACTCATTTCAGGTTCGACTGGAAAATTTTGATGCGGTCAGATTTCATATCCGGTGCGGTCATATCTCATTTCTGGTGCGGTCAAAAAATTATGGTGCGGTCGTAATCCATTTGTGGTGCGGTCAGGAGTCAAATCTGGTGCGGTCAGAAGATTCTAGTTCGGTCGAAATCAAATTCTGGTGCTTTCGGGTGTCAAATGTGCTGCGGTCGGGAGATTCTGGTGTGGTCGGAATTCATTTCTGGTGCGATCAGGATATTTGGGTGAGGTCAAAACTCATTTTCTGGTGAGGTCGAAAAATCTTGGTTCGGCGAAAAATTTTGGTGCGGTCGAAAAAGTTTGGCCAGGTCGAAAAGTCTTGGTCTGGTCGAAAAATTATTGTCCAGTCAAAAAATTTTGGTTTGGTCGAAATCAAATTCTGGTGCGCTTGGGTGTCAAATGTGCTACGGTCGGGAGATTATTTTCTGGTCGGAATTCATTTCTGTTGCGGTCAGAACTCAATTCTAGTGCGGTCGCAGAATCATGGTTCGGTCGAAAAATTTTGGTGCGGTCAGAAAATTTTGGCCCTGTCGAAAAGTCTTGGTCTGGTCGAAAAATTATGGTTCGGTCGAAATACACTTTTGGTGCGGTCGGGAGTCAAAACTAGTGTGGTCTAAAGACTCTTGTTCGATCGTGACTCATTTTTGGTGCGACCAAAAAATTCTGATGTGGTCAGATTTCATATCCGGTGCGGTCATATCTCATTTCTGGTGCGGTCGAAAAATTATGGTTCGGTTGTAATCCATTTGTGGTGCGGTCGTGAGTCAAATCTGGTCCAGTCGGAAGATTATAGTTCGGTCGAAATCAATTTCTGGTGCTGTCGGGAGTCAATTGTGGTGCGGTCAGAAGATTCTGGTCCCGTCGGAATTCATTTCTGTTGCGATCAAAACTCATTTCTAGTGCGGTTGAAAATCTTGGTTCGGTCCAAAAATTTTGGTGCGGTCGAAAAATTTTGGACTGGTCGAAAAGTCTTGGTACAATCGAAAAATTATGGTTCGGTCGAAATCCACTTTCGATAACGTCAAGAGTCAAAACTAGTGTGTTCTGAAGATTCTGGTTCGGTGAGGACTCATTTTTGGTGCGACTGAAAAATTCTGATGCGGTCATATTTCATATCCGGTGCGGTCAGATCTCATTTCTGGTGCGGTCGAAAAATTATGATTCGGTCGTAAACCATTTGTGGTGCGGTCAGGAGTCAAATCTGGTGCGGTCGGAAGATTCTAGTTCGGCTGAAATCAAATTCTGTGTTGTCGGGAGTCAAATGTGGTGCGGTCAGGAGATTCTGGTGTGGTCGGAATTCATTTCTGGTGCGATCAGAATATTCTAGTGCGGTCAAAACTCATTTTCTGTTGAGGTCGAAAAATCTTGGTTCGGTCGAAAAATTTTGGTGCGGTCGAAAAAGTTGGACCGGGTCGAAAAGTCTTGGTCCGGTAGAAAAATTATTGTCCGATCGACAAATTTTGGTTTGGTCGAAATCAAATTCCGGTGTTGTCGGGAGTCAAATGTGGTGCGGTCGCAAGATTCTTGTCTGCTCGGAACTCATTTCTGTTCCGGTCAGAACTCATTTCTAGTGCGGTCGAAGAATCATGGTTTTGTCAAAAAATTTTGGTGCGTTGAAAAATTTTGGCCCGGACGAAAAGTCTTGGCCTGGTCGAAAAATTATGGTTCGGTCGAAATCTACTTTTGGTGCGGTCGGGAGTCAAAACTAGTCTGGTCTAAAGATTCTTGTTCGATCGTGACTCATTTCTAGTGCGACCGGCAAAATTCTAATGCGGTCAGATTTCATATCCGGTGCAGTCAGATCTCATTTCTGGTATGGTCGAAAAATTATGGTTCGATCGTAATCCATTTGTGGTGCGGTCGTGAGTCAAATCTGGTGGTGTCGGAAGCTTCTAGTTCGGTCGAAATCAAATTCTGGTGCTGTCGGGAGTCAAATGTGGTGCGGTCGGGAGATTCTGGTGTGGTCGGAATTCATTTCTAGTGCGATCAGAATATTCTGGTGCGGTCAAAACTCATTTTCTCGTGAGGTCGAAAAATCTTGGTTCGGTCGAAAAATTTTGGTGCGGTCGAAAAAGTTTGGCCGGGTCGAAAAGTCTTGGTCCGGTCGAAAAATTATTGTCCGATCGAAAAATTTTGGTTTGGTCGAAATCAAATTCTGGTGTTGTCGGGAGTCAAATGTGGTGTGGTCGGCAGATTCTGGTGTGGTCGGAATTCATTTCTAGTGCGGTCAAAACTCATTTTCTGGTGAGGTCGAAAAATCTTGGCTCGGTCAACAAATTTTGGTGCGGTCGATAAATTTTGGCCTGGTCGAAAAGTCTTGGTCCGGTCGGAAAATTATTGTTCGATCGAAAAATTTTGGTTTAGTCGAAATCAAATTCTGGTGCTGTCGGGAGTCAAATGTGGTGCGGTCTGGAGATTCTGGTGTGGTCAGAAATCAATTCTAGTGCGATCAGAATATTCTGGTGCGGTCAAAACTCATTTTCTGGTGAGGTCGAAAAATCTTCGTTCGGTTGAAAAATTTTGGTGCGGTCGAAAAGTCTTGGTCCGGTCGAAAAATTATTGTCCGATCGAAAAATTTTGGTTTGGTCGAAATCAAATTCTGGTGTTGTCGGGAGGTAAATGTGGTGCGATCGGCAGATTCTGGTGTAGTCGGAAATCTTTTCTGGTGCGGTCAAAACTCATTTTCTGGTGAGGTCGAAAAATCTTGGCTCGGTTGAAAAATTTTGGTGCGGTCGATAAAGTTTGGCTGGGTCGAAAAGTCTTGGTCCGGTCGAAAAATTATTGTCCGATTGAAAAATTTTGGTTTAGTCGAAATCAAATTCTGGTGCTGTCGGGAGTCAAATGTTGTGCGGTCTGAAGATTTTGGTGTGGTCAGAATTCATTTCTGGTGCGATCAGAATATTCTGGTGCGGCCAAAACTCAATTTCTGGTGAGGTCGAAAAATCTTGGGTCGGTCGAAAAATTTTGGTGCGATCGAAAAAGTTTGGCCGGGTCGAAAAGTCTTGTTCCGGTCGAAAAATTATTGTCCGATCGCAAAATTTTGGTTTGGTCGAAATCAAATTCTGGTGTTGTCGGGAGTCAAATGTGGTGCGGTCGGTAGATTCTGGTGTGGTTGAAATTCATTTCTGGTGCGGTCAAAACTCATTTTCTGGTGAGGTCGAAAAATCTTGGCTCGGTCGAGAAATTTTGTTGCGGTCGATAAAGTTTGGCCGTGTCGAAAAGTCTTGGTCCGGTCGAAAAATTATTGTCCGATTGAAAAATTTTGGTTTAGTCGAAATCAAATTCTGGTGCTGTCGGGAGTCAAATGTGGTGCGGTCTGTAGATTCTGGTGTGGTCAGAATTCATTTCTGGTGCGAGCAGAATATTCTGGTGCGGTCAAAACTCATTTTCTGGTGAGGTCGAAAAATCTTGGTTCAGTCGAAAAAGTTTGGCCGGGTCGAAAAGTCTTGGTCTGGTAGAAAAATTATCGTGCGATCGAAAAATTTTGGTTTGGTCGAAATCAAATTCTGTTGTTGTCGGGAGTCAAATGTGGTGCGGTCGGCAGATTCTGGTGTGGTCGGAATTCATTTCTGGTGCGGTCAATACTCATTTTCTGGTGAGGTCGGAAAATCTTGGCTTGGTCGAAAAATTTTGGTGCGGTCGATAAAGTTCGGCCAGGTCGAAAAGTCTTGGTCCGGTCGAAAAATTATTGTCTGATCGAAAAATTTTGGTTTAGTCGAAATCAAATTCTGGTGCTGTCGGGAGTCAAATGTGGTGCGGTCTGGAGATTCTGGTGTGGTCAGAATTCATTTCTGGTGCGATCAAAACTCATTTTCTGGTGAGGTCGAAATATCTTGGTTCGGTCGAAAAATTTTGGTGCGGTCGAAAAAGTTTGGCCGGGTCGAAAAGTCTTGGTTCGGTCGAAAAATTATTGTCCGATCGAAAAATTTTGGTTTCGTCGAAATCAAATTCTGGTGTTGTCTGGAGTCAAATGTGGTGCGGTCGCGCGATTCTTGTCTGCTCGGAATTCATTTTTGTTGCGGTCAGAACTCATTTCTAGTGCGGTCGAAGAATCATGGTTTTGTCGAAAAATTTTGGTGCGTCGTGAAATTTTGGCCCGGACGAAAAGTCTTGGTTTGTTCGAAAAATTATGGTTCGGTCGAAATCCAATTTTTGTGCGGTTAGGAGTCGAAACTAGTGTGGTCTTAAGATTCTTGTTCGGTCGTGACTCATTTCTGGTTCGACCGAAAAATTCTGATGCAGTCAGATTTCATATCCGGTGCGGTCATATCTCATTTCTGGTGCGGTCAAAAAATTATTATTCGGTCGTAAACCATTTGTAGTGTGGTCGGAAGTCAAATCTGGTGCGGTCGAAAGATTTTAGTTCGGTCGAAATCAAATTCTGGTGCTGTCGGGAGTCAAATGTGGTGCGGTCAAGATATTTTGGTGTGGTCGGAATTCATTTCTGGTGCAGTCAAAACTCATTTTCTGGTGAGATCGAAAAATCTGTGTTCGGTCAAAAAATTTTGGTGCAGTCGAAAGAGTTTGGCGGGGTCAAAAAGTCTTGGTCCGGTAGAAAACTTATTGTCCGATCGAAAAATTTTGGTTTGGTCAAAATCAAATTCTGGTGTTGTCGGGAGTCAAATGTGGTGCAGTCGGGAGATTCTGGCGTGGTCGGAATGCATTTCTGGTGCGGTCAAAACTCATTTTCTGGTGAGGTCGAAAAATCTTGGATCGGTCGAAAAATTTTGGTGCGGTCGAAAAAGTTTGGCCGGGTCGAAAAGTCTTGTTCAGGTCGAAAAATTAATGTCTGATCGAAAAATTTTGGTTTGGTCGAAATCAAATTCTGGTGCTGTCGGGAGTCAAATGTGGTGCGGTCGGGAGATTCTAGTGTGGTCGGAATTCATTTCTGGTGCGGTCAAAACTCATTTTCTGGGGAGGTCGAAAAATATGGGTTCGGTCGAAAAATTTTGGCGCGGTCGAAAAAGTTTGGCTGGGTCGAAAAGTCTTGGTCCGGTCGAAAAATTATTGTCCGATCGAAAAATTTTGGTTTGGTCGAAATCAAATTCTGGTGTTTTCGGGAGTCATATGTGGTGCGGTCGCGAGATTCTTGTCTGCTCGGAATTCATTTTCGTTGCGGTCAGAACTCATTTCTAGTGCGGTCGAAGAATCATGGTTTTGTCGAAAAATTTTGGTGCGTCGAAAAATTTTGGCCGGGGCGAAAAGTCTTGGTTTGGTCAAAAAATTATGGTTCGGTCGAAATCCACTTGTGGTGCGGTCGGGAGTCAAAACTAGTGTGGTCTAAAGATTCTTGTTCGGTCGTGACTCATTTCTGGTGCGACCGGCAAAATTCTAATGCGGTCAGATTTCATATCCGGTGTGGTGAGATCTCATTTCTGGTATGGTCGAAAAATTATGGTTCGGTCGTAATCCATTTGTGGTGCGGTCGTGAGTCAAATCTGGTGGTGTCGGAAGATTCTAGTTCGGTCGAAATCAAATTCTAGTGCTGTCGGGAGTCAAATGTGGTGCGGTCAGAAGATTCTGGTCCGGTCGGAATTCATTTCTATTGCGGTCAAAACTCATTTCTAGTGCGGTTCAAAAATCTTGGTTCGGTCGAAAAATTTTGGTGCGGTCGAAAAATTTTGGCCCGGTCGAAATGTCTTGGTACAATCGAAAAATTATGGTTCGGTCGAAATGCACTTTCGGTAACGTCGGGAGTCAAAACTAGTGTGTTCTGAATATTCTGGTTCGGTCAGGACTCATTTTTGGTGCTACCGAAAAATTCTGATGCGGCCAGATTTCATATCCGGTGCGGTCAGATCTCATTTCTGGTGCGGTCAAAAATTTATGATTCGGTCCTAAACCATTTGTGGTGCGGTCGGGAGTCAAATCTGGTGCGGTCGGAAGATTCTAGTTCGGTCGAAATCAAATTCTGGTGCTGTCGGGAGTCAAATGTGGTGCGGTCGGGAGATTCTGGTGTGGTCGGAATTCATTTTCGGTGCGAGCAGAATATTCTGGTGCGGTCAAAACTCATTTTCTGGTGAGGTCGAAAAATCTTGGTTCGGTCGAAAAATTTTGGTGCGGTCGAAAAAGTTTGGCCGGGTCGAAAAGTCTTGATCCAGTCGAAAAACTATTGTCCGATCAAAAAATTTTGGTTTGGTCGAAATCAAATTCTGGTGTTGTCGGAAGTTAAATGTGGTGCGGTCGGGAGATTCTGGTGTGGTCGGAATTCATTTCTGGTGCGGTCAAAACTCATTTTCTGGTGAGGTTGAAAAATCTTGGTTTGGTCGAAAAATTTTGCTGCGGTCGAAAAAGTTTGGCCGGGTCGAAAAGTCTTGGTCCGGTCGAAAAATTATTGTCCGATCGAAAAATTTTGGTTTGGTCAAAATCAAATTCTGGTGTTATCGGGAGTCAAATGTGGTGCGGTCGCCCGATTCTTGTCTGCTCGGAATTCATTTTTGTTGCGGTCAGAACTCATTTCTAGTGCGGTCGAAGAATCATGGTTTGGTCGAAAAATTTTGGTGCGGTCGAAAAATTTTGGCCCGGACGATAAGTCTTGGTCTGGTCGAAAAATTATGGTTCGGTCGAAATCCACTTTTGGTGCGGTCGGGAGTCAAAACTAGTGTGGTCTAAAGATTCTTGTTCGATCGTGACTCATTTCTGGTGCGTCCGGAAATATTGTAATGCGGTCAGATTTCATATCCGGTGCGGTCATATCTCATTTCTGGTGCGGTCGAAAAATTATGGTTCGGACGTAATCCATTTGTGGTGCGGTCGTGAGTCAAATCTGGTGCAGTCGGAAGATTCTAGTTCGGTCGAAATCAAATTCTGGTGCTGTCGGAAGTCAAATGTGGTGCGGTCAGAAGATTTTGGTCCGGTCATAATTCATTTCTGTTGCGGTCAAAACTGATTTCTAGTGCAGTTGAAAAATCATGGTTCGGTCGAAAAATTTTGGTGCGGTCGAAAAATTTTGGCCCCGTCGAAAAATCATGGTTCGGTCGAAATCCACTTTCGGTAAAGTCGGGAGTCAAAACTAGTGTGTTCTGAAGATTCTGGTTCGGTCAGGACTCATTTTTAGTGCGATCGAAAAATTCTGATGCGGTCAGATTTCATATCCGGTGCGGTCAGATCTCATTTCTAGTGCGGTCGAAAAATTATGATTCGATCGTAAACCATTTGTGGTGAGGTCGGGAGTCAAATCTGGTGCAGTCATAAGATTCTAGTTCGGTCAAAATCAAATTTTGGTGCTGTCGGGAGTCAAATGTGGTGCGGTCGGGAGATTTTGGTGTGGTCGGAATTCCTTTCTCGTTCGATCAGAATATTCTGGTGCGGTCAAAACTCATTTTCTGGTGAGGTCGAAACACCTTGGTTCAGTCGAAAAATTTTGGTGCGGTCGAAAAAGTTTGGCCGGGTCGAAAAGTCTTG
>BDMB01000359.1:7289-19313 GCA_016859785.1 Macrotyloma uniflorum
GCAGAAGCTGGTTCAGCCAAATAGGAAGGATTGGAGTAAATATTTAGATGATGCATTATGGGCCCAGAGAAAAGCTTACAGGACACCATTGGGGATGTCCCCTTTCCGCGTAATCTATGGCAAATCATGTCACCTACCCATGGAGCTCCAACACAAATCTTATTGGGTTGTCAAGGAGTGTAATTTGGATATAACAGCAGCTGGACAAAAGAGGAAATTGGACCTACAGGAGCTTGAGGAAATAAGACAGCAAGCTTATGAAAATTCTAAGCTATATAAAGAAAAGGTAAGGAAATTCCATGATGATAATATTTGCAGAAAACAGTTCCAACCAGGACAACAGGTATTGCTATTTGATTCCAAACTCAAATTGATTTCGGGTAAATTAAGATCAAAATGGAATGGGCCTTACGAAGTAATTAACGTGTTTCCTCATCCTCCATAAAATCACCAATGATAAAATCACCGTCGACAGAAACACCCAAGAAAAAATCACCCATGATAAAATCACCCACGAGAAAATCACATTCGATAAAATCACCCATGATAAAATCATCCACGATAAAATCACCTTCGATAAAATCACCCGTGATAAAATCGCACTCAGTAAAATCAACCACGATAAATTCACCCACGATAAAATCACCATCGATGAAATTACCCACGGTAAAATCATCCTCGATAAAATCACCAATGATAAAATCACCGTGGACAGAAACACCCAAGAAAAAATCACCCATGATAAAATCACCCACGACAAAATCACATTCGATAAAATCACCCATGATAAAATCACCCTCGATAAAATCACGCACGATAAACTCAACCGCACTAAAATCACAAATGATAAAATCACCCTTGACCGAATCACGCACGATAATATTACCCACGCTAAAATCACCCACGATAAAATCACCAATGACAAAATCACCCATGATAAAATAACCCACGACCAAATCACACTAGATAAAATCACCCATGATAAAATCTCCCTCGATAAAATCAGGGACAATAAATTCACCCGCACTAAAATCACTCGTGATAAAATCACCAACGATAAAATCACCGTTGATAAAGTCACTCTTGACGAAATCACCCACGATAAAATCACCCATCATAAAATCACCCATGAAAAAATCAAGCTCGATAAAATTACCCATTATAAAATCACCCACGATAAAATTTCACTCGATAAAATCACCAACGATAAAATCACCCAAGCTAAAATCACCAATGATAAAATCACTCACGCTAAAATCACCTTCGATACAATAACCCGTGATAAAATCACTCTCGATAAAATCGCCCATGATAAAATCACCAACGTTAAAATTACCCACGATAAAATCACACTCGATAAAATCCTTAATGATAAAGTCACCCTCGACAAAATTGCCCAGAATAAAATTGCCCACGTTAAAATCACCCATTATAAAATCACACTCGATAAAATCATACTCGATAAAATCACCCTTGATAAAATCACTGTTGATAAAATCACGCTTGATAAAATCACCCACGATAAAATCACCCAAGATAAAATCACTCACGAAAAAATAACACTCGATAAAATTACCCATTAGAAAATCACCCACGACAGAATCACGTAGAATAAAATCACCCACGATAAAATCATCCATTATAAAATCACCCATTATAAAATTGCCCTCGATAAAATCAACCATGATAAAATCACCCTCGATAAAATCACACTCGATAAAATCACCCACTAAAAAATAACTAACATTAAAACCACCCTCGATAAAATCACCCATGATAAAATTACCCACAATAAAATCACCCACTATAAAATAACCCACTATAAAATAACCCATGATAAAATCACCCATTATAAAATCACCGACGAACAAATCGCCCATGCTAAAATCACACTCGATAAAATCAACCACGATAAAATCACCCACGATAAAATCACCACCGATTAAATTACCTATGATAAAGTCACCGTCTTCAAAATCACGTCTGATAAAGTCACCCTCATTAAAATCACCCACGTTAAAATCACTCACACTAAAATCATCCCCAATAAAATCACCCATGACAAAATCACCCATGACAAAATCACCCATGATAAAATCATCCACGATAAAATCACCTTCGATAAAATCACCCGTGATAAAATCGCACTCAATAAAATCAACCACGATAAATTCACCCACGATAAAATCACCATCGATGAAATTACCCACGGTAAAATCATCCTCGATAAAATGACCAATGATAAAATCACCGTGGACAGAAACACCCAAGAAAAAATCACCCATGATAAAATCACCCACGACAAAATCACATTCGATAAAATCACCCATGATAAAATCACCCTCGATAAAATCACGCACGATAAACTCAACCGCACTAAAATCACAAATGATAAAATCACCCTCGACCGAATCACCCACGATAATATTACCCACGCTAAAATCACGCACGATAAAATCACCAATGACAAAATCACCCATGATAAAATAACCCACGACCAAATCACACTAGATAAAATCACCGATGATAAAATCTCCCTCGATAAAATCACGGACAATAAATTCACCTGCACTTAAATATTTCATGATAAAATCACCAACGATAAAATCACCATTGATAAAGTCACTCTTGATGAAATCACCCACGATAAAATCACCAATGATAAAATCACTCATGATAAAATCACCCATGATAAAATCACCGTTGATAAAATCACGCTTTATAAAATCACCCACGATAAAATCACCCATGATAAAATCACCCACGATAAAATCTCACTTGATAAAATCACACTGGATAAAATCACCCACTATAAAATAACTAACATTAAAACCACCCACGATAAAATCACCCATGATAAAATTACCCACAATAAAATCACCCACTATAAAATAACCCATGATAAAATCAACCATAATAAAATCACCGACGAACAAATCACCCATGCTAAAATCACGCTCGATAAAATCAACCACGATAAAATCACCCACGATAAAATCACCACCGATAAAATTACCTATGATAAAGTCACCCTCTTTAAAATCACGTCTGATAAAGTCACCCTCATTAAAATCACCCACGTTAAAATCTCTCACAGTAAAATCATCCCCAATAAAATCACCCATGATAAAATCATCCACGATAAAATCACCTTCGATAAAATCACGTGTGATAAAATCCCACTCAGTAAAATCAACCACGATAAAATCGCCATCGACGAAATTACCCACGGTAAAATCATCCTCGATAAAATTACCAATGATAAAATCACCGTCGACAAAATCACATTCGATAAAATCACCCATGATAAAATCACCCTCGATAAAATCAAGCACGATAAACTTACCCGCACTAAAATCACAAATGATAAAATCACCCTCAACTGAATCACCCACGATAATATTACCCATGATAAAATCACCAATGACAAAATCACCCATGATAAAATAACCGACGACCAAATCACACTAGATAAAATCACCCATGATAAAATCTCCCTCGATAAAATCACGGACAATAAATTCACCCGCACTAAAGTCACTCATGATAAAATCACCAACCATAAAATCACCGTTGATAAAGTCACTCTTGACGAAATCACCCACGATAAAATCACCCATCATAAAATCACCCATGAAAAAATCAAGCTCGATAAAATTACCCATTATAAAATCACCCACGATAAAATTTCACTCGATAAAATCACCAACGATAAAATCACCCAAGCTAAAATTACCAATGATAAAATCACTCACGCTAAAATCACCTTCGATACAATAACCCGTGATAAAATCACTCTTGATAAAATCACCCATGATAAAATCACCAACGTTAAAATTACCCACGATAAAATCACACTCGATAAAATCCCCAACGATAAAATCACCCACTCAGAATCACCGAGAATAAAATCACCCACGATAAAATCACCCATTATAAAATCACACTCGATAAAATCATACTCGATAAAATTACTCATGATAAAATCACCCATGATAATATCACCGTTAAAAAAATCACGCTTGATAAAATCACCCACGATAAAATCACCCATGATAAAATCACCCACGAAAAAATCACACTCGATAAAATTACCCATTAGAAAATCACCCACGACAGAATCACCTAGAATAAAATCACCCACGATAAAATCATCCATTATAAAATCACCCATTATAAAATTGCCCTCGATAAAATCAACCATGATAAAATCACCCACGATAAAATCTCACTCGATAAAATCAACCACTATAAAATAACTAACATTAAAACCACCTACGATAAAAGCACCCTTGATAAAATTTACCACAATAAAATCACCCACTATAAAATAGCCCACAATAAAATCACCCACTATAAAATAACCCATGATAAAATCACACTAGATAAAATCACCCATGATAAAATCTCCTTCGATAAAATCACCCTCGATAAAATCACGGACAATAAACTCACCCTCACTAAAATCGCTCATGATAAAATCACCAACGATAAAATCACCGTTGATAAAATCACACTCGATAAAATCACCCACTATAAAATAACCACACTAAAATCACCTATGATATATAATCAACCATGATAAAATCACCCCCCAACAAAATCAGCCCCCAACAAAATCACCCCCGACAAAATCATCCTCTTTAAATTGACCCACCTTAAAATAACACTGGATAAAATCACCGCCATTAAAATCACTCACACTAAAATCGTCGACGATTAAATTACCCATGTTAAAATCACCCATGATAAAATGCCACTTGATAATATCACCCACGATAAAATCACCAACGATAAAATAATCCATGATAAAATCACCCACGAACAAAATCACCCACGATAAAATCACCCATGATAAAATCACCCTCTATAAAATCACCCTCGATAAAATCACCAACAATAAAATCGCCCAAACTAAAATCACCAATGATAAAATAACTCACGATACAATCATCTTCGCTAAATCACCCACGATAAAATCACTCATGATAAAATCACCCATGATAAAATCACCCACGAAAAAATCACACTCGATAAAATTACCCATTAGAAAATCACCCACGATAAAATCTCACTCGATAAAATCACCCATGATAAAATCACACTCGATAAAATCACCCACAATAAAATAACTAACATTAAAACCACCCACGATAAAATCACCCATGATAAAATTACCCACAATAAAATCACCCATGCTAACATCACACTCGATAAAATCAACCATGATAAAATCACCCACGATAAAATCACCACCGATAAAATTACCGATGATAAAGTCACGCTCGCTAAAATCACGTCTAATAAAGTCACCCTCGTTAAAATCACAACCGTTAAAATAACTCACACTAAAATCATCCCCAATAAAATCACCCATGACAAAATCAACCACGATAAAATCATCCACGATAAAATCACCTTCGATAAAATCACCCGTCATAAATTCACACTCGATAAAATCAACCACGATAAATTCACCCACGATAAAATTATCATCGATGAAATTACTCACGGTAAAATCATCCTCGATAAAATCACCAATGATAAAATCACCCAAGAAAAAATCACCCATGATAAAATCACCCACGACAAAATCACATTCGATAAAATCACCCATGATAAAGTCACCCTCGATAAAATCACACACGATAAACTCACCCACACTAAAATCACCAATGATAAAATGACCCTCGACTGAATCACCCACGATAAAATCACCCGTCAACAAAATCACCCACAACAAAATCATCCTCAATAAATTGACCCACCATAAAATCACACTGGATAAAGTCACTGCCATTAAAATCCCTCACACTAATATCATCGACGATTAAATCACCCATGTTAAAATCACCCACGATAAAATAACCCATGATAAAATGCCACTTGATAAAATCACCCACGACAAAATCACCAACGATAAAATCATCCATGATAAAATCACCCCCCAACAAAATCACCCATGATAAAATCACCCACGACAAAATCACACTCGACGAAATCAACCATGATCAAATCACCCTCTATAAAATCACCCTCGATAAAATGACCAACAATAAAATCGCCCAAACTACAATCACCAATGATAAAATAACTCACGATACAATCATCTTCGATAAAATCACCCGTGATAAAATCACTCTCGATAAAATCACCCATGATAAAATCAGCAACGTTAAAATTACCCACGATAATATCACCCTCGATAAAATCCCCAATGATAAAATCACCCTCGACAAAATCACCCAATAAAAAATCACCCTCGATAAAATCACCCATAATAAAATAACCCTCAACAGAATCACCCAACAAAAAATCACCCTTGATAAAATCACCCACGACAAAATCACATTCGATAAAATCACCCAAGATAAAATCACACAAGATAAAATCACCCTCGATAAAATCACACACGATAAACTCACCCGCACTAAAATCACCAATGATAAAATAACCCTCGACCGAATCACCCACGATAATATTATCCACGATCAAATCACCCACGATAAAATTATCAATGACAAAATCACCCATGATAAAATAACGCACGACCAAATCACACTAGATAAAATAACCCATGATAAAATCTCCCTCGATAAAATCACGGACAATAAATTCACCCGCACTAAAGTCACTCATGATAATATCACCAACGATAAAATCACCGTTGATAAAGTCACTCTTGATGAAATCACCCACGATAAAATCACCCATCATAAACTCACCCATGAAAAAATCAAGCTCGATAAAATTACACATTATAAAATCACCCACGATAAAATTTCACTTAATAAAATCACCAACGATAAAATCACCCAAGTTAAAATCACTAATGATAAAATCACTCACGATAAAAATCACCTTCGATACAATAACTCAAGATAAAATCACTGTCGATAAATTCACCCATGATAAAATCACCAACGCTAAAATTACCCACGATAAAATCACACTCGATAAAATCCCCAACGATAAAATCACTCTCGACAGAATCACCCAGAATAAAATCACCCACGATAAAATCACCCATTATAAAATCACACTCGATAAAATCACTCATGATAAAATCAGCCATGATAAAATCACCCATGAAAAAATCGCACTCTGTAAAATTACCCACGACAGAAAAACCTTGAATAAAATCGCCCTCGATAAAATCAACCATGATAAAATCACCCACGATAAAATCTCACTCGATAAAATCACCCATAATAAAATCACACTCGATAAAATCACCCACTATAAAATAACTAACATTAAAACCACCCACGATAAAATCACCCATGATAAAATTACGCACAAGAAAATCACCCACTATAAAATAACCCACAATAAAATCACCCACTAATAAAATAACCCATGATAAAATCACCCATAATAAAATCACCGACGAACAAATCACCCATGCTAAAATCACATTAGATAAAATTACCTATGATAAAGTCACCCTCGTTAAAATCGCCTCTGATAAAGTCACCCTCGTTAAAATCACCCATGTTAAAATCACTCACACAAAATTCATCCCCAATAAAATCACCCATGACAAAATCACCCATGATAAAATCACTCATGATAAAATCACCTTCGATAAAATCACCCGTGATAAAATCACTCTCGATAAAATCAACCACGATAAAATCACCGACGATAAAATTAGCATCGATGAAATTACCCACGGTAAAATCACCCTCGATAAAATCACCAATGATAAAATTACCATAGTTAAAATTTCTCACTAAAATCGTCCACAATTAAATCACCCATGTTAAAATCACGCTTGATAAAATCAACCACAATAACATCATGCTCGATAAAATCACCCAAGATAAAATCATCCTCGATAAAATCACCAACGATAAAATAACCCACAACCAAACCACATTCGATAAAATCACCCATGACAAAATCTCCATCGATAAAATCACCTTCGATAAAATCACGGACAATAAAATCACCTTCGATACAGTAAGCCGTGATAAAATCACTCTCGATAAAATCATCCACGATAAAATCACTTTCGATACAATAACCCAAGCTAAAATCACCAATGATAAAATCACCCACGATAAAATCACCAATGTAAAAATTACCCACGGTAAAATCACCCTCGATAAAATCAACCACGATAAACTCAGCCACACTAATATCAACCACGATAAACTCAGCCACAC
This sequence comes from Macrotyloma uniflorum, assembly GCA_016859785.1. Classification (NCBI taxonomy): domain Eukaryota; kingdom Viridiplantae; phylum Streptophyta; class Magnoliopsida; order Fabales; family Fabaceae; genus Macrotyloma; species Macrotyloma uniflorum. The sequence goes on from BDMB01000359.1 coordinate 15,461, forward strand.
TAATATCAACCACGATAAACTCAGCCACACTAATATCAACCACGATAAACTCAGCCACACTAATATCAACCACGATAAACTCAGCCACACTAATATCAACCACGATAAACTCAGCCACACTAATATCAACCACGATAAACTCAGCCACACTAAAATCAGACATGATAAAATCGTCCTCGATAAAATCAACCATGATAAAATCACCCACGATAAAATCTCACTCGATAAAATCACCGATGATAAACTCACCGACACTAAAATCAACCATGATAAAATCGTCCTCGATAAAATCATCCATGATAAAATCACCCACGATAAAATCTCACTCCATAAAATCACCCATGATAAAATCACACTCGATAAAATCACTCACAATAAAATAATCCACTATAAAATAACTAACACTAAAACCACCCACAATAAAATCACCTATGATAAAATTACCCACAATAAAATCACCCACTATAAAATAACCCACAATAAAATCACCCACTATAAAATAACCCATGATAAAATCACCCATAAAAAAATCACCGACGATTAAATCACCCATGCTAAAATCAACCTCGATAAAATCACCCATGATAAAATCATCCTCGATAAAATCACCCACGATAAAATCACCCACTATTAAATTACCCACTATAAAATCACACATGATAAAACCACCCTCGATAAAATGACCCACGATAAAATCACCTAAGATAAAATCATGCATGACAAAATCACCCTCAATAGATTCACCCATGATAAAATCACCCACGATAAAATCACACTCGATAAAATCACCCTCTACAAAATCACCAACGATAAAATCACCAACGATAAAATCACCATGATAAAATCACAGCTGATAAAATCACCCACGCTATAATCGCCACTATAAAATCACCAAAGATAAAATCATCCATGATAAAATCATCCCCCAACAAAATCACCCACGATAACATCAGCCTCGATAAATTGACCTAGGATAAAATCAACCTGGATAAAATCACTGCCGTTAAAATCACTCACACCAAAATCGTCCATGATTTAAATACCCATGTTCAAATCACCCTTGATAAAATCACCCACGATAAAATCAGCTATGATAAAATCACCCACAATAAGATCGATCACGAAAAAATCACCCACGATAAAATCATCCTCAATAAAATCAACAATGATAAAATCACCCTCGATAGAATAACCCACGATAAAATCACCCATGATAAAATCACCCATGACAAAATCACACTCGATAAAATCACCCATGATAAAATCACCCTTGATAAAATCACGCACAATAAACTAACCTGCACTAAAATCACCAATGAGAAAATCACTCATGATAAAATCACCCGTGATAAAATCACTCACGATAAAATCACCCATGACAAAATCACCCATGATAAAATCACTCATGATAAAATCACCTTTGATAAAATCACCCGTGATAAAATCACTCTCGATAAAATCAACCACGATAAAATCACCCACGATAAAATCAGCATCGATGAAATTACCTACGGTAAAATCACCAATGATAAAATTACCATAGTTAAAATTACTGATAACACGCACGTCGTATCACGTATTATGCAAATAATGATTCCCCAAGACAGTAAAATAATGTAGCACAGTGGGAACCAAGATATCAATCCGTGGAAGCAAAGAGTAAAGAAGTATAAGAGATGAGTGATTCAAATGAGGGAAAAATGCATGAAATGAATGAAATGCAACCTAAAAATCAAGTTAAAACTAAATGAATCTAAATGGGGTTAAATCCTATATGATATGAATGAAATGGAAAACAGAATGCTAATAAAAAAGATGCAATGCAAATCAGTACAGAATTCACAACTTAACCAACTCAAAATCAAGTTAAAAGCACTCACCTTTGGTCAAAAATTCAAGTTGGTCAAAACTGTGAAATAGCTGCACCAAATGTTAGTAAACAACAATACAAACACTTTTTACAAAGACAAGGTTAGTAAAATCTGTACAAAAAACAAAGTTGACCGAGTATCAAAGGATTTGGCTAAGTTTGGTGCACCAAAAGTGCACCACTCGGTTAAGTATATTTATTTTTTATTTTTTTTAAACCCTGGCCAAGCACAAATGGTCTAAATGATGAAAGAATCAAGTGGTAAAAATATGGTTCGGGCAAAGTTGAAGATGGCTAAGCCAAAATGCAAGATCAAGTTTTGACCGAGCCAAAAACTAGCCAAAAATGGGTGGCTCTCGGTCAAGTACTAGATCCCTTCAACTTTGCTGCACCAAGAATGAAATAGTAGATGCAAAATACATGGTTGGCCGAGGGAAATGTTATTATTTTTCAGTTTTGGGGTTTCTATGGTGGAGATGGCTCAAAAATGGTGTTTTGGTGCTATGAATGGCTTGTTTTGTGGTTCAAAATCTGACCTAGTCTAAAAGTAACCAAACCAGATCTGAAATCAGTGGCGAATGGTCTCTAATGATATATGAATGTATGTGAATGAATGCACCAAGGTATGTTTTTAATTTTTCTATTTTTTGGGGTGTTTTTGGTGAAACAAAGTGAAGATCAATGAATGAAAATGGCCTAAAATCTAACCTAAACTAATGCAGAATTTAAAACAGTACCTAAAACAGAACCAAAGCTTCATAAAACTACACTAAAAAGCATGTAAATTCAAAGCATTTAAATGGAAAGCAAGTAAAGAAAGCAATGATATCATTCCTAAAGATAAGCGCACTTAATTCAATGCAATCTTAGCCTTCAAGTGATCTTGATATTGTAAAACCCTAACCTAATTCAATTAGGATTTCACCAAAAACATTTGTGTGCTTCAACAATGCAATCGCCAAGAGTATCCACACATTAAACCAAATCAAGGCTCAAAAACTAAGAATTGTGAACAAGAGGTGGCTAGTCCAAGAAAATCAATCGGTAAAACTACACTAAAGCATCAAGAATTTAAAAGAAAGCATTTAAACGGTGGTGAAGAAACTCAGAACAGATCAGAACACAAGTAGAGCCATCAAGAAATGGAAAGAAGGACATACACAATGGAAACACATGTGCGCGCGCAACAATGAAGGAAACCCATGGAAGCTTGAACGAATTGAGAGAAAAACAGTAGCTCTTTGTATTGGATCTGAACTTATGAATCAACAACACACAGAATACACTGTATTTTTACAATATATAGTCAAGCACAACTTAATTACAATAGAAACGAAACACACAATCAAAGTTACACGGAATTTAAAACGTTTTTGGCGCGCAAGGCCACGTGGAGTGCATCTCAGCTGGCTTAAAACGCATGCAGTTTCTTCGTTTTGGCTCCAAATGCGACGACTCAAAATCCACTAGAAAGCTCTATGAGTTAAGTTTAAAACGCCACCGTTCCCATCTGGCTTGGCTTTGTGGAGCGCTCTCCATAAATTAAACACTGAGAGGTGTTCATTGGGCCAGTCAGGCCTGGTGAACCCCACTTAATAAAATTATATAAATTTCAATTCAAGTCCAAATTACATGAAATCAGCGCCCAATTGAAGCGTTTTAAGTTAGCTAAACAAACCAACAAGTTTCACTCAATTTAGAAACCAATCGAGTTCAGGAGCCCAATTTAAGTGCATGATACTCGCTAGACGCGTGAGCCTGTGCTTCAGCTGCACATGGTCCAACTTAAAATACGTGTGAAATCTTCAATTCTTATCCAATTTGCACGCTTCAAATTTTGGCTTAAATCTCAACATGTCTACTTTAATCTGCAGCTAGAATCAATGAATTTGAGTCTCTGTAAAAATTACAATAAATCAAACAGTGAACCATGTCAGTTTCGGGTTAGTACCAAATAATGCTTAATTTACTGTTTTTATGCAC
>BDMB01000360.1:0-24483 GCA_016859785.1 Macrotyloma uniflorum
TTCTTCGCCTCATAGTGACGGTCCGGCAATGTGTTGTCTTTTGGAAGCATTTGCTTTAACAATTCGAGCAACTCCGTGAAATTTGTATCACTCCAACCATTTTTTGCTTTTAAATTCATCAATCTCAACACTACTGATAAACGTGTGAATCTTGTACAACCAGGAAACAACGGTGTCTCTGCATCACTTTTTTAAAGCATCATACACATGTGAATGTGCTTGTTGAAAAGACTCTTGCCCCACGTCACGATCATGTCCTCTATTTCATCACCCATTTGTACATCAGATTGCTCAGTTTGAGACATACTATGAGACACAGTTCGACTTTCTTTATGTTCACCATGCCATATCCATGTTGTATAACTTGTTAGAAACCCATCACATATCAGATGGTCCCGTATTTCATCAATTCCATGTCGCCTCCCATTTAAGCAGTTAACACAAGGACAATAAAACTTCCCATTCAAATTCGCTCGATTTCGTTGAGCAAAATCCAAAAATTGTTCAACTCCATTTTGATACTCATCAGTAAACCATCTTGCTAGCATCCAACTACGCTCCATGTATACTCTTCTGTTATATACAAGGACAATGAAATGGGGAATAAGGTTTGACCAAACTAAAAACTATAATTAATTGACCCATGAGCAAAGTACTCATGGGTCACGTTCGATATTGGAGAGTAAACTCAACAATTTTTTCTTTCAAGTTAAAAGGAATTCTAACATAATTAATAGTCACTCCTACATAATTGAAGTTCCATTTATTCAGTAAAACCAAAGAATGTCTCTCCTCTTCTTCATTTTAATTTTTACTATTTAATATCCATCCAATAATTTAATCACTACACTTAAGATTGAAAAGAGTGAAATAATTTAAAGGGCCTCATCATCCCACTCTCATGATTACACATATATATTATGATACAATGAAAATAGAATGACAAAGCCTATATGTAATAATTGAACATCCACATGTAATAATCCTAATTACCACTTAATTCCAATAATCCTAATCTAAACCCTAAACCCTAAACCCTAACCCTTAACCATAATCCCCTAACCCTAAACCCTAACCTTTAACCCTAAACCCTAAACACTAAACCTACAACAACAAAATTCAAAATACTCCTAATAATAACATAATCAAAACCACCACACATCACATTTTGCCAATCATAAAAATCTAAAACAGCATTACTCCAATGACAATAGTAAAATTTATAAAAAGCCTACTATTAAAAAATCAAAGCTCAAAGCCAGCATCAGCAGTTTTAGATTTCAAACCTAATCCGTCAAACTAATTTCCTAAATTCACAGAGGCAACCCAGAAAATTAAAAAATTAACTAACCTGTAACAAACAAAGCTACATTGAGCCACTTTCAGCTCCAAATTTCAAATCGGCAACAAACAAAGGAAAGCAAGAACAGAAGAACAAATATTAAATTGCACCAACAAAGCAGAAGCAGTAAACATCCAATGCAAAGCAACAGAGACAAAGACAGGAACAGTAACAGTAAACATCCAATGCTATTGACAATGCGAATAGTAGAATGGAAAGAGTTAGTAGGTACCAGGGAGAGAAGCAACGATGTAATGGAGTAGAATCTGAATCTCAACGAATCTGCGGAGGTTTTATAGGAATAGGCGGACCGATTAACTGCAGGCAGAGAGGAAAAAAACGAGAAGAACAATGGAAGCGTCAATGGTGTAAGGTTTAGGAGCGACAGAGGGAGAAAGCGAACTCTGTGGGAGAAAGCGAACTCTGTGTGAGTAAGAGGTTTCTGTTCGAAGCTGAGATTTAAGAGATATCTTACATCGGTTCTTCAATTAACCGATGTAAATAATGACATATTTACATCGGCTGCCCACAGAACCGATGTAAATATGTCATTATTTACATCAGTCTCAACAAAACCGATGTAAATATGTCATTATTTACATCGGTTGGGCAAAGAGTCGATGTAAATAATCGTTTCAAATAATTTTCAAAAATGCCACCGCTTTTCATATTTACATCGGTTTGTCTAAAACCAATGTAAATATGTCATTTTTACATCGGTTGACCATAGAACCGATGTAAATAATCGTTTCAAATAATTTTCAAAAATGCCACTGCTTTTCATATTTACATCGATTTGTCTAAAATCGATGTAAAAATGACATATTTACATCGGTTGGCCATAGAACCGATGTAAATAATCGTTTCAAATAATTTTCAAAAATGCCACTGCTTTTCATATTTACATCGGTTTGTCTAAAAACGATGTAAATATATTATTATTTACATCGGTTCTTTGGGCAACCGATGTATATAATCGATCAGGTTTTCTTTTATTTACAAAAATGCTTCCGCGTTTCATATTTACATCGGTTTTGCTAATAACCGATGTAAATTTGGCGATGTAAAATCTACTTTTTCTAGTAGTGTGTCTTATAACGAATTTGTCCTAGGCTTTGTAATTCTTTACAGAATATAATTTACAGTTAATTTGGCTTATTCTACTTATTTAAAGATGTTTAAACATAATTATTAATTAAATAAAATGTGTTAAAATAAAGTCTCATTAGTATACTAACTCCTAAGGACCCAAAATAGTAAAGGGGACCTAAATCTATATGTTTGTGATGCAGATTACTTCCAAGGAAAGAAAAACACTATGGTACCTAGATAGTGGATGTTCAAGACACATGACTGGAGACAAAACTAAATTCCAAAATCTCAAAATTTCTGGAATGTTGGATTATATAATAAGCAAGGGGAGCTTTAATAATTAATTTGCTAAAATGTGCTAACTAATACTGCTAAATAATTTTTGGATTAGTATCAACACACAGGTATATTATTTTTTTTCTTGATCATCATTAAAAAGGGGGAGAATGTTATTACTCTTTGAAAATTGCACAATTCTGCAAAAAGATCCTACAGCCATTGAAAAGATGTTAACATCTATGAAGGTAACATTCCTATTCATTAACTTTCTAGATTAAGATATGTCCTTGCATTATGTGAATCATGCATCATTTCATAATCGGAATCACATGCACACATGCATTGCATTTGCATCTTATAGAAAGAGATCAAAAATTTATAACATTGAATTGCGGTTTCAAATATTTTTGGGTCTAAAAAGAAAACTATTATTTGAAATAAGGTCAAATCCATCCTATAAACCTTTACCCGCATCACTACCAAAAGCTTCCGCATACATACTCTTTATTGAGGGGGAGAAAATTATGTCTCACCTAATCGCCCTTTATTGTTGATGACAAAAGGGGGAGAAAATTAAAGTTTTGAGTTTCTCATCTTATTTGCTGCATTTCCATATTAATTATTACATGATTTGAATTACTCTCATATTTGCTGATAATTATTTTCTTACTAACCTTTGGACATTACTTCTTCTCATATATGCTATAATTTTAAGCTTGACAGATTCAAAACTTACTATATTTATCATCATAAAAAAGGGGGAGATTGTTAGAACCCGGACGGCCTATTAGATAACATGCACACAATATGTTTTGGTGATAATAAATGAAAATAAGTTTTGAATAAATCAAAGGTTAATAGAAAAGCGTTCATAAAATAATTATCTTATAATTGATAATAACGCTAAATGAAATGCCGCTATTCTATAAATATATAAGAATAGTATATCGTATAACGGCTAGTTGGTTTAATACGAAAATCAAGTATTGAAATATTATTTGAAAGATAAATAGAATACTATATGAAGATTTAAATAAGAAGTTATAAAACCAAATATATCATCTCGTAAATAAAAGGAAATATTTCGTCTGTTATAAAAAAATATATATTTCGTATTTGTACTGTATTTCCTTTTAATAGATGTCATCAGATCAAGAGTTTCCAAAGAAGTATTATTGAGAGAAAAATATTAGTAACTTGACACATGAAGATATTAGAAGATTATCATCAGAATATCTGAAAAATATTAAAGCTAAAGATTTTTCTACCACGGTCATATTTTTTAAAGTCTACAAAAGCAGAGGATGACAAAGGCAAAAGAACCAAGCACAAGACAACAGTAACAACAATTACAATCATATACAAACTGTTAGAAAGTTTAGAGAGAAAATCTTGAGAAGATTCTGAGTTCAATTGGTGCTACAATTTGATATCTACATTGCAGGTGATATTGTTTTTGTCTTCATCCTCTGAGGCTGTTCAGAGGAGGTGTGTAACATCCCAATTTTTGAGAAAGAAATATATAATATAATATTTGTAACGTAATTATTTAATTAAATAAAATATAATTGGGTTTAGAAGATAAAATAAAATATCTTATAATATAAAATATTTGGTTATAAATAGATATTCTGAAATTATTAATATTTTAAAGGATATATCGGGAGATTATTAATATATTAAAGATATTGTGAGATTATTGATATTTTAAAAAGATAATTTTGTTAATATTTGGAAAGATATTATTAATTGAACCTGTTCTTTAGAAGTCCGACTCTACCTATATAAATAGGCGTTAAACCCTTTCTATTCTTCATTCCAAAATTTCCCTAACGTTTGGGAAAAACCTTAGAGGAGGCGACCGGAGGCGACACGTGAGGAGTTGGGCGCATAACATCTAAAAGCTTCGCGTAGCGTAATTCGAGGTAAGAGGGGGAGTGGGGAATGTCTCACATATGGGATGCATATGACGATTTTGGGTAGAGAGGCAACCCCTAAGCCTCATAGGATTGTTTATTTTGAGGCAACCATAAGTCCTCAATATGAATTTGAGGGAAATATCCTATATTTATAAAAGTTGATGTTTTTATAAATTATTATAAATTGTTGTTTTTATTATTATAAATTGTTCTTTTTATAAATTACTATAAGTTGTTGTTTTTATTACAAGTTGTTGTCTTTGTGTATATATAAACAAGATATATAGGCTGGAAACCAGTTGTTAACATCCCTTCGTTTGAAGGTCTAAGATGCATTCTGGTATAACAACGCCACGTACCACTTTTCTTACTCATAGTTTTCTTCTTTTACAACGACATTTAAATATAACTGGAGATACTGGTTGAAATGTGATAAAAAGTTATAATTAAACTATTTAGTTATGTGATGTGTGATTTGGTGATGTATTGTGATTGTAATTGGATTGTGAAATGTGATATTGTGAAAATTTCAGTAGAGTATTGAGAGACTCATGAGTTATTGCGTTGTTTGCGAGTTTGTGGTGTGTTTTGAGAAGTCTAAGCGATGGCTTAGCAGTGTGAAAATCCAAGTTATTCTTGGTCATTTGTGAAGTCTAAGCAGAGGCTTAGCAGCGTTAAAATCCAAGTTATGCTTGGTCATTCGAGATGTGTTATGCATTTGTGTGTTGCATTTGTGTGATCATATTTCATTCATTCATTCATACTTTTGTTGGGGGTAGATGCGATCTATGAAGGAGGGTCTTTATGGTCTTCTACCTTGACCTTGGGGATTTTAGAGCAAGGAACCCCTCATTTGAGAGTTGAAATGAGGGGCCACCACGGCCGGCTATACTATCCCGACTGGCTCCTGTTAGACTCGTTCTAGTGAGAGTGGATTGATAGGGTCCTTAGATCCGGTCCATGTCCTCCTGGACTACTCATTTGCGTTTGCGTTGCGATGGTACCACATGCATTTAGAGATAAGAGCATAAGAGCATTAAAACATTTGAGTTTGTGACTAAGTGTGTATTGATGTGTGTGATGCCTTTTGTGTGTGTGATGTGTGTGATTAGTCTACCTATTTTTCTTATATGTACCTAACATATGTGAGATATATTTCTCACTCTTCTATTTGTGTGGTTGGTGTTTTGTTTGGGTTAAATGTTCTTATAGGTGAACATGTCGGTGATAAGGACAAAGAAGAGTTGAATGAGAAAGCTAAGTCTCCTAAGCCTTGATTTTGTAAGTGCTCTGATTAGGTGTGAAGTCGGGGAATAGAAAGATTATTTATTTGAAAGAAGCCTATTTAAAGTTTATTATATTTTGTTAGTAAGAACTTATAAAGGCTATTTCAACGCCTAGTAAAATTTTATTTGATTTTCTATATCCTTAAAGAGTTATTATTGTTACTGGATATATAGAGGTGGTGTGAGGGTGTATGTCTAGGAACGTTCTGGCTAGGAAAGACTTGGTATTTAAGAGTGTCCGTAGTGACCCACCTCTCTTTCCTGGGAACTTACTGGGTGTACTAATTCACAGTCTATCGCCGTTGCTCTAGTAGGCAATATGACTCATAGTAAAAGTTTTATTTTGAAATCTTTTTTCTTTATTTATTGTAATTTTTATTTATGAAGAAAATATACTTGAATTCTTTTTCAGAAATTTTATATTTATTAATTAAAACGTTTTGGGGTAGAAGGGTGTTACAAGGTGTTTGTCATTCCTTGTGTGATTCAAGGAAGATGTTTTCATTCCTTGTATGATTCAAGGAAGGTGTTTTCATTCTTTGTGTGACTCAAGGAAGGTGTGGCAATCTCTTGTGGGTTACAAGAGATAGTGAGGCGCAATCTTTAGTTTTTCTATTGTGCATGTTTTACTTGTATTAGTGGTTGTAAAACTCTGATTAATTAAAGATAGTGAAAATGTGTGATAATCTCAAGTTGAGGTAATTGGGAACTGGATGTAGTGTTAAGGATTTAATCCGAACCAGTATAAATCTCTAGTGTTATCTTTCTCTTTCCTTTATCTTTTATTTTTTTCGTTGCGTATTCTATAAATTCTGGTTGACTAAATAAATTAAGAGGGATAAAATAAAAGAAAGCGGTTAAAGTTTTTTTTAATAATTTTTATTACATCAATTCACTCCTTTGAAACCGCAAATATGCATCATTTTATAATCGGAATCACATGCACACATGCATTGCATTTGCATATTATAGAAAGATATGAAAAATTTATAACATTGAATATATTTTGAATATTAAAAAAAATAATATTATTTTAAACTAAAATTTTACAACTAAATTTATCTCATTTTTATTTACTCAAATAAATTTATTTATTTTGAATATTATCATTTACTAAAATAAATCTATTTATTGATTATTTAATCAATTCTATGAAAATTAAATTCTAACATTAAATAATATAATTTTTTTTCTTTTATAGAAAATAAATTAAAAAATTTATTAATATTACTATATGAAAATAAAAAATAATTAATTTTATTATTTATATATATATATATATATATATATTAAACTATCTAAATATTATTAATGTCACATCATTAATTATATAAAAATATATTTAAATAAAAATATAATTTATGTATTATTGAATTTTAATGTATATTAAAAAGAAAACTAAATATTATATTATAAATATAATATTTTATTTTATTTATTTTTTTAATAAATAAAAAATTATAAAAATTAAAATTAAGTATTTTATTAAAATAAAACTTTTATTATTATAATGAAATAATATTTATATATAAAAAAAATTATTATATAATATATATATATATATATATTGTATTTTTAATAAAATATTTAATTTTACTTTTAATTTTAATTCTAATTTTAAATTTAATATTAAATTTTATTTATAATAATAAAATTTTTAATTTTAATATTTTCTATATTTTAAGAAAATAAAATATAATAAAAAATTGCATATATATTATATTTATAACATGCTAATTTTTTCAATATATATATATATATATATTAATATTTAATAGTACATAATTTATTTTTTTATTTTCATATTTTTTTAATTTTAAATTTATTATGTAATATTAATCATATTTATTTTAAAATATTAAAATATTTTAAAATATGTATATATATTAAAATAATATAATTAATTAATTTTTTATTTTATATATAAATATTAATAACATTTTTAGTTTTAATTTTAATATTTTTTTTATAAAAAAAATACAATATTTAATATTAAAATTTGATTTCAATAATTAAATAAACAATTAAAAAATTATAATAAATGATGAAATAAACCGGTTTATTTAAATAATAAGATATGTTATTTTTTCTAAAATAATATTATTTTTTAAAAATATTTTACATTTAAGATATATTTTTCTTTATTTATTTATGAAAGTCGTATTCAAAGTATAATAATCCTAACCATCTAATTTTTATAAAAAAAATTATGTATAAATATATGTAACTTTTTTAGAATAAATTTTTTTAAAGAAAAACCACAAATCAATTACAATTTTAATTTATATATATATATATATATATTTCTTATCTTTTCTAAAATTTAATATATATATCATTATTTAATAAATAGTTAATGTAAAATATTAAGTTTAATAAGTTAAAAAATTAAATTTAAAAAAAAATGTGATAATTAATATATTAAACTTAATAAATATAGGATTTTATTAAATTAAATATTAACAATAAATATTAATTTTATATTATAATTGTTTTATTACTTTTGAGATATATATATATATATATATAAATAAATAAATAAATAAAAAAAGAGAAAGATATATGAAAGTGTTCTAACTTACGTTCAAATTTTCTTTTATTCCATACATTTATATAATATAATTTTAATCAATATAAAATATATGTTATATATATTGTATTTATTGTACATATAAATTTTTATTAAAAAAATAATAATTGATATATATCAGATCAATTTTAATATATATATATATAAATATATTATTAAATAACTTTTTAAATATATTATTTTTTTTACTCTTATATTTTGTAATTTAAATTTATTAGAGGGTAATTACATAATCATTTTCTCTTCCTTCTTTTATGTTTAAAAAAAAGTATTTTAGAATTTTTTTTAGTTAAATAATAGTTTTTTTAAGTTTTTTATAGATAAATAATAAATGTTTTGGAGTTTTTTTTATAAATAATAAATGTTTTGGATTTTTTTTAGATAAATAACAAATATTTTGAAATAAAGATAATTCATAAAAGCTGTGTTTAGATAAATAAACAAATGTGACGTTCAAACTTTTTCAAAAAAAACTTTAAAAACTTGAAAAAAAAAATATATATATATATATAAATCAAAATTATTAGCTATAGAAAGGAAATATAAATTCAAATTTTACACCATTTTATTTCAATATAAGGAATGAATATGTTTATAAAAATATTTATATTTATAAGTTTTTTAATAAATTTTTTATTATTAATTAAAATGTATTCAACATGTAATATTATTATTTTTACTATTTTTAACGAAGTTAAGTAATAAAAATATGTTTAATATGAAAATGTAGAAAATATATTTATTATTAATCATATTAAAATATATAAAATTTAAATGTTTATAATAATTTTTGAGATATGTGGTCCTAAAATGCATAAGAAAGAAGTAATATTAAATAGTTTTAAAAATGGTTATTATATGTCAGCAGTTGATTTACTCTATGTATAAATGTGTATCAATTATTCCATTTAAATCTATGTGAGTCTAATCATTATATTCTTATCTGAGTCTCTCATAAAAAGTTACTTAAAAAACAAACATTTATCTTAACAAGAGAAATTTAGTAGAGAACCCAATTCTTTCTCCTCTAATCAATATGTGTCAGCAATAATCGTGAACCAAACAATTAAGTCTGTCTCAAACTCCCAAGTATGTTTTCGATTCATCACTTGTCTCAAACTCTTAAGCAAAATCTTAAGTATGTTTTCGATTCATCACTTTTCTCTTCTTTTACTGTCTTCATTTCCTTTCATTTATATAAATTGAAGGGTAAAATTGAAAGATTATTTGTTCTGTTTCTATGTGCACAAATAGTATAAAATTTTTCTTCATTTTTAAAATTTTAGGTTGAGAATGACATGTTTTACAAATATTTTTTTTGTTAGCTTTGTGATTAATCTCAGTCTTGTTTATGTAGACTAAAGTTCAACAACGTTGGGAGAATCTAGAACCTTTGTTTTCAAAGGTTAAATCAGTAATATCAAGAAGGGAGTCTTTAAGTGTTGAGAAGAATGTCAAGAAGGACTTTTTAATGGCAAAAAGCATTGACATTCCTTTCATGGAAAAGATACCCACATATATATATTGCGTATATGTGAATAGGTGCGTTTGTTGTTCAATTTTCAACAATAATATTTTCTCTCATGTATAATGTAAAATTCACCAGAATGAAAACTTCATACTTGTTATATTTTTCTTTGAAAACTGTGTTTATTTTATTTTCTGATTTTTTAAGTCTTTCATGCTTAATAGAAACGAGAAAATGGCTGAGGATGTTAAACATATCTTCACTGAGGATGAAGACCAACTTCTTTGGTAACTTAAATGGAGATGTTTTATTCTTACTTTTAGAAGTTTTTATTTTTTACATCACATTTTGACATTTGTAATTAAATTGTTACTTAATTTTTTTTAATACATAAATAGACTTGTTGATATTATTTTTTAAATTTTTTTACTCTTAATATAATAGGACCACGCTTTAGGAATATGGATCAAATGAAAGGGTATTGAGTGCCATTAAAGAATATGCCAAGACTACTGATTCACAAATCCAGGTAATTTGGAATAACTAATGAATATTATTGAATATTTATTGTTCTTAATCCTGATCAATATTATAAAGTTGCACCAAGAATATTTTGAATAGCCATTTTTATGTATCAAGTCTTTTTCATCAAAATTTCCAGGAAAGGTTTGAAAAACTTAAGGAAAATAATATGGGAAGTCTATGCAAACCTTCTGAAGATTGTCAATGTAAAGCATGTGAATCTCGTCTTGGCATATGTTTGGAAAAAAACTTGGATGCTAATTTAGACTCTCTCAATAACCTTTTTTGCCGTCAATGCTTAGTACATTCTTAAACTTTATCCTTTAACATTCTTTTCTTTAACATGGTATCTAATGTGATATATATTAACTTATTTTTGTCTATCTATGTTCATGTAATTTTCTTGAGTAGGTCTTTAATTGTTCTACTCATGGCCCTTCTCAACCTTTAATATATTCTGTAAGAATATTTCTTTTTGTTATTTTCAATATAATCTATTACCAACTCTGAAAAAAAAAATTCAATTTCATGATTTATTTCAGGATGAAACTGAGCTAGATTGGTCAAAAGAAGAGGGTGAGAGACAATCTTGTGATGATTAGTGTGGTCTTTTGGTAAAATTTTTCTTTGTCTGAGATTTCAAGTAATTTTGTATTTTCATGTTACTAAAAATAATATATAATTACACATGATTTCCCACAATCATTCAATTTTATTCTCCAAGGTTGCAAAGCATTGGTGCTTCAAAATATTCATTTTAATTCTAAAAATCGTATTTTAATAAAGATTTGATTTTAAAACAATTTTATAAGTGTTATCAAAGGCATTGTCATGAAAATTCCTCTTTCCAATAGTTGATTTAAACTTACCAATTTTGTCTTCAAGTTGGACACATGTAGAACCTCTTAAATGAGTGTATTTTTTTTTCAATCTTTGCTTTTGTAAACAACTCTATTTTTTTTCAGTCATCCAAAATGATGAAGTGTTTCCTCTTTGGTTAGTCATATGAGTGTAATAGTCAGAATCCAATTATCATGAAGTGTCATTGAAGGATTCACTTCTTGTGGTTGGTATGAGCATCACAGTTTCAAAATTTCTAATAGATTTGGAGTTGTTGTCTTATTTCTATATTCTATTTTTTTTCCTTTAGAGGTTTCACTAGCTTTGCAAAATCCTTGATTTTGGTGTTTTTGGTTAATGTTTGACTCATTCTCCTTCTACAATCCTTTACCTTTTCTTTTGTATTTGGATAATGCCTAGAATTTCTATTCATGAGTGAATCTTCTCTCATTGATTCCCATCTTTTAAGAGAGTTTTGTAATTCTTCAATTTCTATAGTGTCTAAGTCTTTACCTTTTTATATTCTCATTAAGATGATTATTTTTATTAATATACTTACAAGAACTACACATCATCCACTTTCTTATATGTTTGATGGAAATGATAGACAAGGTCCTAAATTGATCTCAATTTTATTTTGTCGTAGTTGAAGGATGACCATGGTGACCTAGTGGAAGGACAAACAGATTTCTCTTTGTCCAATTCCAAGGAACTGCATGCTAAGGAGGTAACAATTAGTAACTTGGATTGGAAACCTCTAGAGAGGGATTTGTATTTGCAGTTTAGTGGAGTTTTTTAAATATATATATATATATATATATATTAAATAAGAAAAATTTATTAAATTAGATAATTATTAGATAAATTTATCTAGTTTGATAGACATTTTTGAGAAAATATTAGAAAATTTATATTATTTATTTTGATTATTTGAATATAATTTATATATTTATTAAAAAATTTATTTAATATTAATTAATTTTAAATTAAAATTTAATATAATTAATATTTTGATCGTATAAGTCATCTTGATAATGATCTATTTTGATAAGTTTATTTGACATACTTATATAAAAATGAAATTACACTAAAATAGAACTGAAAATTAATTCTTACATTTTCTATACATATTCTACGAGTACATTTTTTGAATATATTTAATTATCTTTCAATATTTTCTATTATTGTGTTTGTACTTGTTCATCTGTAAATATGCTTCTACAAGTTTTTTTTTCTTGTAATAAACACTCAATGTTTTCAATTAATATTTGAATGCATTCTTAGGATATTATCTCTCAATTGTTACACAAATAGAGCAACTTTTAAAATGTTTGTATTTGAAACCTAACCTTTTCAATTGTGATGTTTTTGTAAGTGTTGGTTTATGTGGTGCTACTTACGTTTTGCAATTGTCTTATTGCCCATAACTTACTTCCTAACTTGAAGACTTGCTTAGAAGTAGCCAAGTACATGTTTGAGGAGGAGTCATTGCTCCATGGATCCATACCCCTTTCAATTACAAACAATGATCATATTAACGGCGAGAACATGGTGAGAACTTCTAGCATCAATTTCTTCAGGAAAAGAATAATTTTAAACATAGAACTTTTAGGGATTGAATGTAATTTTGCAATGATATGTCATTTAGACACGATATCAATCTATTTGAATCCAAGTTACTTTTCCAGGACCAAGAAACGCCATCAAGATCATAGTTGCTGCGGAAAAAGGGCAAAGTTAAGAAGGTCTATTATTCTAAAAAATCTATGGCCCTCCCAGCGAAATGGAAAAGAATTTCTTATGGGCAAAAAGAATGCTATAAGCACTACACTCCTTGTAGGTGTCACGGAATATGCACAAACTAATGTCCTTGTCATCGTAATGATACTCGTTGTAAAAAGTATTGTGGGTATGTGAATTTTCACTTAATAATTTGTCTCTAAGCCTTTTCTGTTAATTGTAGAATATTTCATATTTCTCATATTCATCTGTTGGTCTATTTAAAGGCAAGCAAATTCATTCTAAATATAAACTATGATACCATAACCTTTTCTTTTTATTTCTAGTTTAGGTGTTTCAGGTTTTGCAATAAGCGGTTCAAAGGATGTTATTGTGTTAAGGGTGAATGCAGAACTAAATAATGTCCATGCTTTGCAACCAATCGTGAATGTGACCCTGATATTTGTCGAACTTGTTGGATTAGGTAATATCATTGTTTATTTATCTTTGAATGCTATTACATGATCTCATGTTTGTTTATCTTTTCTATATTTTAGAAGTAAAAAGATATAATTGTCTAATATTTTGTTATTGTCGTTGATCTAGATAAATGTCTGAGTTTCAAAGAATGTTAATTTTGTTTAAATAATATCAGCTAAAAGCATCATAGTTGTATTTTTCACAAATTTAAATATGATATTTCACTACAAGAATAAAATGATTTACCCATTGAATATTTCCCACTGATTTTTTTTATGGGAAAAAAATTAATTACCCATTGAATATTTCCCACTTATTTTTTTTTATGGGAAAAAAATTAATTACCCATTGAATATTTTCCACTGATTTTTTTTTATGGGAAAAAAATTAATTACCCATTGAATATTTCCCAATGATTTTATTTTATGGGAAAAAAATTAATTACCCATTGAATATTTCCCACTGATTTTTTTTATGGGAAAAAAATTAATTACCCATTTAATATTTCCCACTGATTTTTTTTATGGGAAAAAAATTAATTACCCATTTAATATTTCTCACTGATTTTTTTTTTATGGAAAAAAAATTAATTACCCACTACAAAAATAAAACTATTTACCCATAAAATATTTCGCACAAAATTATTTTTATGGAAAAAAAGTCAATTATCCATTAAATATTTCCCACAATTTTATTTTTATGGAAAAAAAAATAATTATCCATTGAACATTTCCCACAAATTTATTTTTATGGAAAAAAATTAATTATCCATTAAATATTTCCCACAAATTTATTTTAATGAAAAAAAAATAATTATCCATTGAATATTTCCCACAAATTTATTTTTATGGGAAAAAATTAATTATCCATTAAACAATTTCCATAGATTTATTTTTATAGAAAAAAAAATTAATTATCCATTGAATATTTTCCATAAATTTATTTTTGTGGGAAAAAAAATAATTATCTATTAAATATTTTCTACAAAATTATTTTTATAGGAAAAAATTAATTATTTATTAAATATTTCCAGCAAATTTATTTTTATAGTAAAAAAATTAAAAATATTTACTCATTAAATATTTTTCAAAAATTTATTTTTATAAATAATAATATATTTTTATGGTTTAGGATTATATATTTTTTTCAATAATTTTTTTTCTTCTAAAATAATATTTAAAATATTTATTTTATAAAATTATTACATCTTCTTCAAAAATGATTTTTGAAATATTATAATTTGAAATTCATTAAAAAATAAAGAATATAAAAAATTATTATCTAAATTATAAATAATAATAAAATTTAAAATTTAAATTTCTTTTACCCTACTTTCTCCATCCTACTCTACGCTCTTTCCTCTTCTTCTTCCTCTGTGCCTCTCCACATTCCACCGCACAGCTTCGCACTCCACCACGCACCTCCGCGCTCCACCGCCACCTCCGCGCTCACCACGCTCACCGAAGAGGAGTAGGCCAACGACTTTCAAACTTTTCACAGGTGAAGATCCTTTTCTTGTCTAATAATTTTGCTTTTTTGGGTTTCTTTTTTTGGTAAAGAACATAGTTTATTGACATCTGCTATTTCTGTAGTTTCATTTCCGCCACCACTGGAATTGCTAAACATGTAATTTCTAATTTCATTCGCCATGTATTAAGAATAAAAATCAAGGCAAGTGTTTCGTGATTTCAGTAATTTTAATTTCATTCTTCATGATTTTTATTCTTAATACATTACTTAGCTGGAAATGTACTTCATCTGAACTCTACGGATAAAACTTGTCTATTGTATTATGAAAGTGAATCTCCCTATGGCAATGATTTCTAAAGATAGGCAAACAACTGCTTATCTCTGTTTGGAATCTGTTATTGGATCTGGGCAACTTTTGATGATGTTTGGGTGACTTTCCAACTCTAATAAGAATGCTTTAACCCTATACTAATATTACATTTATAAATAATATATGATGGTAGGAGTACTTACAAACCAATTTAATAAGTTTTTATATATAAAAAACTAGAATGATAAGAGACTTCATTGTCTGTTTTCTTTTTTATGAATATGCAGTATTTTCTAGACTAGGGAGTCAAAAACTGTTAAATTTTGGTTATCTATTATCAGAAGTTCTTGTTAGACAGAAACTTTTCTACCATTTACTGCATAAATTTGAAAGGGTTATTTGTGACCCTGTATCCATGTACAAATAAATATTGGATGTGAATGAAAGTGAAACCTATATCTAGCACAGGATAAAGTCCAAGTCATTTTCATGACTCTAAGCCTAATATAATATGCCATCCAATTTCATAGTTATAAGGAATAAAAAGAAAAAACTAGCAGCTACTGAAATCTTGTTTTTTCAGACTTAAACATGTTATTGATTGGTTAGATGAAGATGTTTGAATTGTATAAAAATTGCTCTGTGTTCCTCTGGCATTTTCCTTTCAAGATTCTTCTATTTGTTAGCTAAATTGCCATTGCCACCACCAAATGGAAAAAAGGGCATAAAATAATTAAGATAGCTTATTATACCTTTAAAATTTTGGCATTTCTACAATTGAATGTAGAGGGATCTCGAACTTACTGAAAACCCCATGAGCATAAAAAAATTCCAACACCTTCATAATCATTGCCACGTTGTAGAGGCATCACCATATAAACTAATCATGTTATATTTTTTCTACTTTTCTTAGGAGGAACTTCTTTACTTGCATGCACTGTATCTAACTCCTCTAAGTTATTTTGATATTTTGATGCATAATGCATAGTTGTCACAGTGCCAAATATGTGTTTTTGCAGAATCCCGTCACAGAATGCTCATAGTTTGTAGTGTTTGTAATGGCGGACAAAATCACATAAATCGTGGTCAGTCCTATGTTTTAATGTTAGTCTCTGCAACCTGTATATGTTTTTTGAATTTGTAGATTAGATGTTATAAAGTATCTTGGGTCAAATGTATCAAAATTGTGTAACTATACATCATTGTATGATGTATTTTAACAGGACAAAGGAACTGAAGCTGCAAAATCGATAATTGAAGCTTTGAAGAGTAAAGGTGTTTCGGCTATTGGGGCAGTTGGATTTTGTTGGGGAGGTTATAATTTCTGTTCCAGTTATTTGGAGTGCTTATTTACCCCCTCCGCTCTTTTATGTATATACTAATATGTTATATAGCACTTTCAGCTCCTCTTAGGCATAATTATTGCTTTGATTTGAAGTTTTAATCATGATTAAGTTAGTAATCAAACTCACAGAATGTAACCTTTTCTTTAATCCACAGCCAAAGTTGTGGTTGAAGTTGCAAAATCCAGACTAATCCAAGCTGCTGTACTTTTACATCCATCATTTGTCTCTGTGGATGACATCAAGGGTATGGATTTCCATATTTAGATTATTTCTTAATTTTCATATTTGGTCATGGAAGATTAATTGGCCTCTTACAACTTATAAAGCAGAATGATAATTAAAATTATGTTGCAGAATATATACCATCAATTTAAGCATGTTTATGTGACTGGGGTCTTGCATCACTTCCAGATGCTAGAATTGATTTTAATTTGCAATAGTAGGGAGAAGAAAAAAAGAGTTAATAATTTATACTAGTTCACTGTTACAGGAGAGTTACATTCAATTGTCTAATCACCCTGATTAGACCAATTCATTAACATTCAATAATGTTTTATAAGAACCCCTCAAGAAAACAAGAATGAAAACAACCACACACACCAAAACCTTGAATCCTACAACCTCTTATGAAATCCTATCACAAGCACCACCTGGTCAAAGGCTTAGATATACAAGAATTTAGTAAAAAGGAACAAGATCACCAAACAAACTCTTGGAATAGAAATGAAAAAGAAAGACTAAAAGGTGATCTTATGATATATATTAATTCTTGTGAAGCATGCACGTTGTCTTTTCTTTTCAGATATATCCTTCTTATACTAGTAGCAGTAGTTTTGGAAGAACCTACTTTATTATAATTGTCTATGATTGTTTTTTCTATGAAAGAATTTCTGGTTGATACAAGAGAGAGATTGTTTTTAGATGAATGAACACTGCAGCAAAATAGCTAATTACAGACTCATTCTTCTATCTAAAATGAAGCAAAAATCCTACAAATATAGTCTAGTTGTTACCAAGTAGCATCAAGAGGGGGGGGTGAATTGATGTTATAAAAATTAAAACTTTAACTCTTATTTAATTAAAATTTTATCTCTCTTGAATTACTTAGTTTAGCAGATATTTAATAAAGCACAGCGAAAAATTAAAAGATGAGAGAAAGAAAGACAAACACATGAATTTATAATGGTTCGGGTTAATCCTTAACCCTACGTCCAGTTCCCAATCACCTCAACCTGAGATGATCTCACACTCTTATATCTTTAATTTATCACAATTTTTACAACCACTAATCACAAGTGAAACATGCAAAAATACAAAATTAAAGATAGACCTCACAATCTCTTGAAAATCCACAAGAGATTACCACTCATTCCTTGAGTCCCACAAGGAATGAAACACCTTCCTTGAATCACACAAGGAATGAAACACTTTCCTTGAATCACACAAGGAAAGATAAAAGCACCTCCTCTGAACAGCTTCAGAAGATGTATAGAATAAAAAAGATATCACCTGGAGTGACGCTTCCAAACTGTAGCACCGGCTCTGCTCAAGAGTCTCCTCAAGATTTTTCTTAGAAAGATTAATGCACAGAAAAATATTCCTTCTCTCAAAATATGAAATTTCATGGCTCAAGATACTCAGAAAAAGTGTGAAGCTTTTCACAAAATGTGTCAAAAAGTTTATGAGTGAGGTATCTTGAAAAACCCTGATATTCTTATTAAATAATCAAAATATTCCCAAATAAAATATTTTATTTTATTTTAAATTCGAAATCAAATCTCTGTTCAGAGCCTCACAACGTTCAAAAAATAAAATCAAAGATTCTCCTTTATTTTAGGAGGATTTTTCGCAACGTTTATTTTTCAAAAATCTTCGAACATAATCGATTATATTATGGACATAATCGATTATTCCTGAGAGAAATACTTTCAGTTTTGAAACAAATAATCGATTACATAATCGATTATTGCCGCAAGCATTTATTTTCAAAAACACATAATCGATTACATAATCGATTATTGTCGCAAGCTTCATTTTCCAAAAATGTATAATCGATTACTTAATCGATTATTGCAGAGCAAATAAAAAACTTTTTATTTTCAAAACCCATAATCGATTATATAATCGATTATTACAGTGGTAAAATTATTCTTAAAATTTTTCCAAAAACATAATCGATTATGTTTTAATTATAATCGATTATGACAGTGAATTTTATAGTTTCTTTTAGAAAACAATTATCTTGAGAAAAACTCTGAGCTGAGTGATGATTATCTTTTGATATCATACACTCCTTACTATTAACTTAAGTCTCCTAAGTCTTTGAGCTTGCTTCCAACTTGAATTTTCTTGTAAATCTTTGAACTTCCTTTAGTCTTCTTGAATTAACTTTGATGTCCTGATTCTTGATTTTCTTGATCATTATTAAAACACTTTGAATACTTGTGTAGAGTTGTCCAATCTTCAAATAGTGGTAACACTAGTATGAAATGAAAACACATATATCTAGTATATTAAGGTGACCTATTCAACCGTGTAATAATTTGATGTTCCTGGATGGAATATAACTTGCGTTCATAACAAGATTGGGTGAATTCTGTAGAAAAAACCTCCCTCTGTTAAGCCTTTATCATATTGTAGAAGATTCGAGCAATCATTACGATAATATTTAACTTAGTGTACCTGCGCATGGAAATTAAGTACCAAGTAATTTGTGAGTGTCTAATTCTCAAAGCAGAAACGAGAAAAAATAGAAGTATTATGATAAGGAAACAGTGCAAGTACAGTTTCATAATGAGTAATGATATCTTACCATTTCAACAGTATTTCCATTGGTTGCATTATTTCTTTCTGTATTTGGATTCGTTGTTACATATCTTATAACTAGTTATATCAATTACTTATCTCCTCCCTTTCTAGTTATAAACATTCAAAATCTATGAATCTTTCTTTACATAAAAACCTTCACAAACTGGTCAGTTTCATTTGTACTAAATCCATTCAGGTTGAAGGTAAAATGTGTTTCATGTCAAGACATAAAATATACAGGGGAGTAAAAAATATCGACTGAGTGAGGTGAAAATTGTTAAAAGTAAATTAAATACCATATCTAATCTAAATTTATTAAATAAATGAATTTTATAACTTTTTAATTTACTGTGAAATTTATAATTACATTTAAACTTCTAACATTATTTTATTTCTCTTCATCATATATTTAAAGGTGTCAGAATAAATCCATGGATACACTTAATGTGATGCATGAATTCGAACAATTAAGTTATAAAATTTAAATTCAAACATATTTTAATAAAGAGATGATAAAATAAGTTATTCGGCTCATTATGAGTCGATCTAAAATAATTTATTAATTAAGTAGACTTTTTGGTTGACTAACTATTTTTTTTTTCGTTTTGGTTTGGATTTCGTTTTAATTATTTTCAATCAAAATTCAATATTAAAATATATTGTATAATTTTTTTATTTATATGTTTACTTTAGTGTAATTAATAAAATATAGGTAATTATTTATTATATTTTTTATTTTTAAATCCGAGACCTTACAAAAGCTCAAGTGGCCTTAAGTGAAATTAATCAAAATTTTATTTTAATTGTTTAAAAAGTTCTTAATTTTCCAACAACTTTTTAATAAAGCCTAGTGTAAGCTGGAGCATACAAATTATCCTCCAATGAGCTCTTCCTTATTGGGCTAATATTATGTTGTTTTTATGTTAAACTTGAGAGAACTTTCTACTTGGAATAAAATTATATAGAATATTATGTAAGAGAGCTGATCATGAACAGTCTCTCCTTAGTCTTTATTTATAGAGAAATCTGATATATTATCAATGAAAAGTATATGTCTAATATTATCAACAAAATATGTCTAATATTTCAACAAAATCTAAAGTAGTTAGCCCAATCCAACTGAAGAAATTTGGGCCTTCCCCAACAAAACAGACTTGGACTACAGTCCAAGATCTATTGGGTAATAAAGTCCATGATTCACATGAGTATCAACCCTAATTATGTAATTAGGATTTCAAATGTTTTCAAAATAAAACTTATAGAGACATGAAAAGTGTAACTTGATTAGTGTCTAAATAAGAACCTTCTAAGATTTTTTATTTTTTTATTTGGAAAACATTTGAATTAATTCCTAACTTGACTGAGAGATTCATAGCTATATATAGCCGTTTATACTATTCTTTTGAGAGTGTGATTCTCTCTTTAAATCTTATTTCACTTATTTTAAAAAAGAAAATCACTTAATCTATTGAATTGGAAGATCATCATTCCCTATTTTATGAAATTTCATCATCTTTCATATTAACTTTCTTGGAAGATCATATTTGTTTCAAGAATCTGGTTTTGGGACAATCTCTGTATTTCTAAATTCTTGGGTATGTATCAAAATTGCATCTTTCTCTCTTATGCATTGTTTTGAAATGCTTCTTCATTACTTTTGAAAGTAGATGAAGAAAAATAGGGTGGAAGGAGAACAAATAATTGTGGTACTAATGTATTTTAATTTATCAGGGACAGACTTATACATTCTTGTGTGGAGTAAGATATATTTGAAGCGGAAGATATTGTTACCTGCAACCTCCGGTTAGTAATTTCATTTGAATAACGAATAAAATATTCTATTATTTATTTGTGTGAAAGAATTTTGAAATATATCATATTGTTTTTAATATTCAGAATATGGATTTTCGTTCAAATCGTGCTTGGATGTATGATAGGTGTTTTATTAATAGAGGTGGTTTGAAGAAGTCTTTTGTAGTGGGGGTTGATGAATTTGTAAGACATGCTTGTCAACAACCTTGTTATATTGATGAAGGTGGGATTAGATGTCCATGTGTGAAATGTGATTGTACTAAGATATTAGAAAATAGAGTTGTGAAAGTTCACTTGTACAAAAATGGCTTTAAGCCTAATTATTGGATTTGGGTTGATCACGGTGAAGAAATGTCGCATTTGGATTTACTTGATGATAATAATGACATGGATGTTTCCTTGAAATATAACATGAAGGAGTGCAAAGTGATATAGATGGAATAATTTATCTCTTAATCCATAGATAAAATTTCGTAAGTAATTGAAATTTTCTTATAATAATTCTTTGTAAGATAAAATTATAAAAGGTTTCCTTCATAAAGTAAGAGATAGATGAATGGTCCTACTAAATGATTTGATTTCAGATATTGATCCTATTTTTCTTAACTAAAGTTATATTTTTTTCTAATATAAAAAAAATTATAAATAAATAAAAATAATAACTAAATAATATAATACTAACAAGTCATTCTCAAGTTAAAAGAATAAAAACTCATTGGTTTTTCATCATGTTAGATGACCCAAATGACATCAAAACGCTTAAATATAAAGATGATTGATGAAAAAAATAAGATTAAATCATCATATTATCTGTGTAAATAGTGGTTTACTCATGAATTACACATTTCTTTGGAATTAAAAGGGATAGAATGGATAAACATTCCAATACTAAAAATTGGACACGAAACTAGTTGCAGAAACTCACCTAGAATTCATAAGCGGTTGGGAAATCCCACATTAACTAAAAATGAGACCGAATTATGATATATAAGTGAGATGTAAACCTCACCTTCTGAGCCAATTTTGAGGGTGAGTTAGGCACCATAATCACTTTCTACATGGTATCAGAGCCAGGTTAACAAGATTGTTGGGCCTAGATTTGGCCACTTGTTAATATACTGAACCTTGATTGGCAGGTTGTTGGGCTCTACATAGTTTGAGGAGTCCTGATTGTTAATAGAGTTGTTAACGGACTGCTGTGTAGAGCCCATCCCCTACACCCGCACCATCCCCTACACCCGCACTATCCTCATCCTCGACTATCAGATCAATACCATCAAGATATCCAATTATTGCACCAAGACCATGTTTATCTCCAATTGTTCCACCTAGACCATCTCCAATCCCATTTATATCCCAAGTTGTTACATTCACATCATCCTCAATTGCAACATCCACATCATCCCCAATTAGTGCATCCACATCAGTCCCAACTGTTACACCCACATCAGTCCCAACTATTACACCCACATCAGTCTCAACTGTTACACCCACATCATCCCCAACTGTTACACCCACATCATCCCCAACTATTTCTGAAACTATAGATGATCAAGACTTTTTAAGTAATGATCGTCCTATGATTCAACCCATTGGTGGAGGGTATGCATTTTTTAGAATATTAATTATATTTTTACTTTTATATAACAAATCAAATGACTTTCAAAATTTCATGATTTGTTTTACATCTTTTAGGTTTCATCCATGTAAAATTGCAGCAAAGGCTATCACGTTCACCATTAGACAACAATACCAAAAGCCTTGGCTTACGTGGGGAGCAATTCCTAAGAAAGATAAAGAGACATTTTTTCAAAGATTTAAGGTATTTTTAGTTCATTCCCCCTCTGACTTCAATTTTAGTTTATTAATTATCTATTGATATTTAATATTTAGCATAAATGTTTAAACTTTTTTTCTCCTTATATAGAGACATGTAAAATGGAGACCTGGTGATGAAAAACAAATAAAGAAAAATTTCAACTCAAAAGCATCTCACAGACTTTCTGAGATGTTCATGGAAGCTCGAAATATTGCTAAACGTCCGATGTGGATTGGAGAAAGTATATGGAATAATTTGTTAGCCCATTGGAGTACAACTACTTATCATATAAAGTGTGAACGAGCCAAGAAAAATAGAGCATCTGATAAGGGTGGGTGTATGCACACTGGTGGCTTCATTAGCATGCATGAGCATGCCATCCGAATGGTATATACATTATAAAATCAATTTTGTTTAATAATTAATTAACAATACGTGATGTGCACATATTTATTTATAATTTTTTGTTTCCAGTCGAAAGAAATTGGTCGGACTCCATTTATTGATGAAGTGTTTGAGAAAACACATATAAGAAAAAATACAGGTGACTTTGTTGATAATAGATCAAAGAAGACTCATGTAAGTAACTCTTATGATGATATGTCTTTTTTTCTAATATTTAATATATTCATGAAATAACATTTATCTATGTATTACAGGAAGATTTTCAAGTTAAACTTGCTGATGCTAAGTCTGATCTTTCAGCACGTGTTGGTAGCTCAGAATGCACTCCCCTAGACCCTATTGAAGAGGAGAAGCTTAGAACACGATGTTGGGTGGCTGCTGCTGGTGAAAAGAAAAAAGGATATTTGCATGGGTTTGGTGATCTTACTCGTGTTTACAATGATGGAGATGGTAACATCCTTAAGCATACACAAGCATCTTCTAGTCAATCTCATGATACTGAAGAGATTAACAAACTTAAAGAACAACTTGTAGTCAATGAGGCATCAGTTCGCCTTTTGCATTCAGAACTTGAGACATTTATTAAGGCTTTTGTCCCATATCTTCCTTCTGAAGCAGCAGAAATAGCTCATACATTACTTCAAGAACATGTTGATAATAATCAAGAGCAACAACAAATGAATGAACAAGATGACCAACAACAGGAACAAGATAAGGATCAACAGGAAACTGAAAATGATGGAGTTGAATATAATGATTATTAGATAGTTTAGCTTAGTTTATACACTTTAACATTTTCATTTTGCAATAGTTTAAATTGAAATTTTCATTGCATTATTTGACATTTTAGTTGAATTTGTGAAATATTGAATTAGTTGAATGTTAAACTTGTTGAATATTATATTAAAAATGTTAAATATAATTGTTGTGTGTCTTGTTTTTAATTTTAATGTTTAGTAAGTTTCATTATTTGAAT
>BDMB01000361.1:0-14878 GCA_016859785.1 Macrotyloma uniflorum
CAAACCACTATAAATAGAGGTAGTAAATGAGGTAGGTCAGGATTATTAACTACAGTACATTGATTTGCTCCGATACCTTTACTGACTTGAGCGTCGGAGCGCCTTCGCAGGTACCCTCACCTGTCTGACCGAGGAGACCACGGTGCCAGGAGAGGACGACATCAGTTCAGAGTGAGGAGACCGAAGACCAGGCGTTCCAGTAAGACCATACCTTGGGAGTCACCGGTTCCAGTAAGAACACCTAGATTAACACTTAAGAATGAAAATAGAAGGTGAAAGAAATAGGAGAAAAAGAAATAGAAATGATAGAAATAAAAGAAAAATATAATAAGGAAGTGAAAAAACAAATTATACGTGTTTGAATGGGCAGAGAAGAAAATGAAAAGAAAGAAAGTATCTGTAGTTTTTTATACAAATAAAAAATCATTTATCCCCAAAAGTATCAAAATTTTGCTCTATTAATTTTTTTAAAAAATTGATATAAAATTATTTGAGTTTTAAAACTTAAGAGATAAATATAAAAAATTCTACAACCATTTCCATCCAATTTCATGCCTATCGAGAAAGAAAACACGGTTTTGATAGATCTCACTACTACCAATTTCTTTCATTTATGTAAATAATTAAAAAGTTGATATTAAAGATAAATAAATTAATTGAAATAAAAATAAATCAAAAGACATATATTATAATAAAAAATTAATTAATTAAAAAATAAAAATGAAAATAAATTAAATATTGGATTAAGAGATATTATTTTGAGAAAATTTATAATTGAACAAAAATTATATAATCTAATTATGTGTATAATATTATCGTTATGTACATAATATTCTTAATAAATTTATAAGAAGGAAATATTGAAAATATTAAATGATAGAAATAATGCACATTTAATGTGTAATAATATATTTATATATATTTATATATATATATATATATATATATATATATATGAGAAAGATGAATAAGATAAAACAATATTTATTATGTTTTGATATGGTATTAGAGTCATACCAAAAAATATCAAAATATATAATTATCTCATCATGACAGAAACAAACAATAGACAGAATGAAGGGAGGATCATAAGAGAAATAAATCTTCTTATGATAGAATTCGAAATTTATCAAAGGACAAGAATGTCCTATGTACTCATTGTCATCGTCTTGGACATGACTCAGATAATTGTTTTCAGATCATACGCTATCCAAGTTAGTGGGAGATCGTCCTCGTGGAATTGGAAAAGGATGTGGAATTGTCAAGGTTCATGCTACGCAAACAAATTCATTTGATGTTAAAGTATCACCTATAAGCAATGGAAAACACTGGTGAGTATTTTAAACAATATCAAAGTGGGAGATAGTGAAAAACTGAATGCTATTGGAAAACTAAGTGGTAAGTACACTTCTTTGCCTTGGATTATTGACATAGGGGTCTCACATCATATGACTGGAAAATTAGCATGTCTCACTAATATTAAGAATATTACAGAGTGTTCGGTAGGTCTTCCTAATGGTGAACACATAACAGTTACAAATGAAGGCATAGTGGTGCTTAATCATACTCTAACACTTACTAATATTCTTTATGTGTCATCTTTAACTTGCAATCTTATTTCAGCGTCTCAATTGATCAATGAATTAGATTGTGAGATTTATTTGAGTGACAAATCTTGTACTACCCAGGATCACACTTCAAAGAAATTGATTGGAGTAGGTGAGCAACGAGAAGGATTATATTATCTTGGGAAGATAGTTACTATAGCCTTTGTAAAGACATCATCAACAGAAACTTCTTGTGAATTATAGCATAAAAGGTTAGGGCACCCTTCTAATAAAGCTATTGATATGCTATTTAAGATTGATTATGGCAGAATAAATAAATCATGTAACCAAGTATGTGATATTTGTTTTTGAGCAAAACAACCAAGAGAAAGTTTTCCTATCAATGAAAATAAAATAAATGAAATTTTTCAGTTAGTTCACTATGACTTATGGGGACCTTACAGAACTGTAAGCTTTTGTGATGCTCGATATTTTTTAACTATTGTTGATGATTATTCAATGGCGGTTTGGATTTATTTGCTTAGTGACAAGAAAGAAGTTTCCAAGTATTTGCAACAGTTTATTGTCATGATTGAACGCCAATTCAACAAAAAGGTATAAATTGTTTGAAGTGATAATGGTACAGAATTTATCTCCATGAGAACATATTTTCATAATCATGGTATAGTGCATGAGATTTCTTGTACAGGAACTCTAGAAAAAAATGGGTGAGTAGAGCGTAAATACAGACATATTTTAAATGTTGCACGTGCCTTACTTTTTTAGGGTAATCTTCCCATTGATTTTTGGGATATTGTGCTTTGGCTGCATGTCACTTAATAAATCGTACTCCTACAACAGTATTAAAAGGAAAATCTCCTTATGAAGTTTTGTACGGTACACCTCCTGATCTTAATCATCTTGGACTTTTTGAATGTTTATGTTATGCTCACAATCAGTATCATGGAGGAGATAAGTTTGCTAGCAGAAGCAGGAAATGTATTTTTGTGGGTTATCCTTATGGTAAGAAAGGTTGGAAATTATATGATGTTGAGTAAAAAATATTTTTTGTCTCACATGATGTTGTATTTTATGAAGATTAATTTCCATTTGCATCAAACCTATCTCTTGAACATGATTCCACTTTATCTAATTCTCCCTCTACTACACATGCTTCCATTGATGATGATGATGTTCCTCTTATATCTAAGATACACTTGAATGAAAGTACTTTGCCAAACAATGAAGTTATTCCAACATCAGATAGTCTCTCATCTATTCCCATACCAGATAGAGCCCCAGATGCTATTGATATTACACTAGATATTGAATCAGAGAGTGCTATAGACAGGGGGCGCATTAGAACCCATGCACACAAAAACTTTGGGTCGTGGTTATCGTACAAAGATCCCTTCAACTATATTACGTGACTATGTGACTAATACTATTTACAAGATGATTAATCCCTTTCCCAGTTCATTTGCTTTATCCAACTCCTCAAGTACACCCTATCATATAGCTAATTATGTCAGTTGTTCTAAATTTTCTTCCCACCATAGGTAGTTTTTGGCAGCCATTACTACAGAAACTGAACCACAAACTTTTGTTGATGTCATTCAACATGAACATTGGCGAAAGGCAATGCAACAAGAAATTCAAGCTCTAGAAAATAATGAGACTTGGTCTGTAGTATCTTTGCCTCCTAATAAAAAGGCTATCGAATGTAAGTGGGTTTATCGAATCAAATATCATGCAGAGGGATTTATTGAAAGATTTAAAGCCCGCCTTGCTGTTTTGGGAAATAAACAGGTTGAAGGATGAGATTTTCACAAAACTTTTGCAGCAGTTGCAAAGATGGTCACAGTTCGTACTTTTCTTGTAGTTACAACTGCTAAAAATTGGACACTCCACCAAATGGATGTTCACAATGCTTTCTTACATGGTGAACTTGATGAGAAAGTATATATGAAGCCACCTCCTAGTTTCAAATTTCATGATCCTATTCAAGTTTGCAGGTTACATAAATCTCTATATGGCTTGAAACAAGCTCCCCGTTGTTGATTTGGTAAGTTGAAGAGTGCATTACAAAAATATGGATTCGCACAATCCTACTTAGACTACTCTCTTTTTACTCTCCATCATAATAAGATTCACCTCAATGTATTAGTTTATGTTGATGATCTTGTAATCTCCAGAAATAATGAAGAAGTTATTAAGCCTTTCAAAGACTACTTGAGTAATTGCTTTCACATGAAAGATCTTGAACTCTTAAAGTATTTTTTAGGCATTGAAGTAGCTAGAATTCCCACTGGTATTTTCTTAGGCCAACGAAAAATACGCTCTTGACATCATTATAGAAACTGGTCTCTTGGGTGCCAAGCCTGTTGACTTTTCCCTTGATCAAAATCATCATATAGCTCAATGGCCAACATCACATGTGAACTTACGTGATTGAAAGGTCTTTTAACTTCCTTGGGTATTGGTCACCTAGGTCTTATGATGCTTTATTGTGATAGTCAAGCAACACTACATATTACTGCTAATCCCGTTTTTCATGAGCGCACTAAGTATATATTGATTGTCATTTTATACAAGATGCAATTTTGAATGACACTATTTCAACTGGTTATGTTACTACTTCTAGCCAACTTACTGATATTTTCACTAAAGCACTCAGAAAATGTCAATTCAATTTCTTTCTTCCTAAGTTGGGCATCCAAAATTTGCATGCACCAACTTGAGGGGGTGACACCTCACTTATATACTATAATTCGGCCTTAGTTTTAGTCAATGTGAGATTTCCCCAACACTCTCCCCTCACGTCGAGGAGGCTTTCTCAATTCGAACGTGACCTGTTAGAAGGTACCCAATCTAAGTCCAACAACCTTGTTAACAATCAAGGCTCTACATAGCGGTCCGTTAACAACTTTAATAACAATCAGGACTCCTCAAACTATGTAGAAAGGGATCATAGTCTATTAATAGGTGGTCTTGTGCCCAATAACCTGCTATCCAGGGTTCAGTATATTAACAAGTGGTCCAATTTTAGGCCGAACAATCTTGTTAACTAGGCTCTAATACCATGTAGAAAGTGATTATGGTGCCTAACTCACCCCCAAAACTGGCTTAGAAGATGAGGTTTACACTTCATTTATATATTATAGTTCGACCTCATTTTTAGTCAATGTGGAATTTCCCCAACAGGATGAGGTTTACACCTCATTTATATACTATCGTTCGGCCTCATTTGTAGTCAATGTGGAATTTCCCCAACACAGGCTGATAGATATTATTTTGAGGAAAATCAATGATTGGTCAAGAATCATGTAATCTAATTATGTGCATAATATTATCATTATATACATAATATTCTTAGCAAATTTATAAGAAGGAAATATCAAAATATTAAATGATAGAAATAATGCACACCTAATGTGCAATAATATATTTGTATATCTATTTGAGAAAGATGAATAAGATATAACAATATTCCATTGTGTTATGATATTAAAAGAGATACATTGAAATTTATAATATTTCTAATATTGTAGATCTTTTTCTTCCTTTAGGGTCAATGTAAAGGCTGTCTCTTAAATCTCTACTTTCTTCAAAGTTTTTTGGAAGACATAGATCAATAGTTTCGATAAATAACTCAATCTTTCTCCACTAGTCACGTCGCACACTTCTAGGTATTGTCTGAGCCTTTTTTCATTTTCTAATTATTTGTTGCACATCATAATCAGTTTTGATTTCTATGAAGTCGTGGAATAGGTTATCGTTGACAACTTGTATGGGACGTCGATAGTTGATCTTTTTTATCTATTTGCGGTCTCCATAATCTAGTATTCCAATTATTTTTTTAAAAAATTGGTTAAAAGATCAATTGTGTTGAACTATCATTTTCCTTGGGTAAAAGCTTGTGAAAATAAGTTTAAAACCGTATGGAGATTCCTTTATGGTAGCATGTTGGAGAGGTCCACCGAAATAAAGTATGGCTTTAGTAGAAGTAATGGGTTCATCATTTGATGAAGAGGCTATGGGAGGTGGGTTTAGAAGCATGATAATTTGTTCAAGTGTTGTAACCAAGATGAGATACAATTCGATTACTATATCTATAGAAAATTGAAACTTTCAAGTAAGAAAATTTTAGATCTATACAATATCTTGGTTCTCCCTCTCATATCTTGTTTGTGTTGCTGATCAAGATTAATAGGGTTTGCAAGAATATGTTTACGAAGGCCAAATTGTCTCATAACCCGATCAGGTTGGTGAAATTCTACAGTCGCATGACAGACATGAGAGACATCGACAATTATTAATCTGGATATTATTCCCCTATGATAAGGAGTCCATAAAAACTGCAAAATAAAAAGAAATAAAATTATTAAAGTAAATAAATGTCAATTGCAACAGAAACATAATGACAACAAAAATATTAGTAATGATCTCCTTTGGTTTTAGAGCATCAAATGTGCTTCTTAAAGATTGAACAACGTATTGTTGTGAGTTCAACCTTTACCCTGGTCACGACCACCTATTTCACAATAATAGTCAAATTGTCATAAATAATTTAGTATGATAACAATTAATGATGACTTGTCGAACATGAATATACCTGTTTATTAGTAGAAATTCAAATCCAACTATTATGTCTTCGTTTGTCAAATTTGGAACCACGGGAAAAATGCATGTAATGTGGTCTCATGCCCAACACTGAAGAAGTATCATGCAACCTCCAATATTTTCTTATACGTAGGTCACACCATGAGTTAGAGCACGATATAATGTAGCTAGGATAGTAGACCCCCAACTAAATGTGGAACTATATTTAGGTTTTCCAACAATAGTAAATACATCAAATGCACTCTAGCTACTGATGTACCCGGAATTAATAAACTCCCTATTATTGTCAATATATGGGCCCTTGCATGTTGTGTTATGACGATGTCAAATGCATCATCAGGTAGTTCTTGAAATGAGTTATTCAACTAGGAAAGTTTGATTGAATTTCCTTTTACAACGCCTTTTGGTGGAAACGAACCTAATAACGGTTCACAATAAATTGTCAAATCACTGCTCGTTATGCCGGTAACAACTTCCCCATCAATCAGAAGCACTAGTCTTTGTAGAAAGTGATTATGGGTCTAACTCACCCTCAAAACCGATTCGCAAGGTGAGGTTTACACCTCACTTATATACTATAGTTCGATATCATTTTTAGTCAATGTGGGATTTCCCTAACACCCTCCCCTCACATCGAGGGGGTTTTCTCAACTCGAACGTAACCCGTTATCAGGTCACCCAATCTAGGTCCGACAACCTGCTAACAATCAAGACTCTACATACCGGCCCATGAACAAATTTGTAACAACCAAGACTCCTCAAACCATGTAGAAGGGGATCATAATCATCTATTAAGAGGTGGTCTTGTGCCCAATAACTTGGGAATCAGGGTATAGTATATTAACAAGTGACCCAATTTAGGCCCAACAATCTTGTTAACCAGACTCTGATACCATGTAGAAAGTAATTATGGGTCTAACTCACCCTTAAAACTGGTTCAAAAAGTGAAGTTTACACCTCACTTATATACTATAATTTGGCCTCATTTTTAGTCAATGTGGGATTTCCCCAACAATCTTAGTTGTAATGCCACGTCTTCAAGTGTGATAGTGACCTCTCCAATTGGAAGTAAAACATGTGAGTTTCATTTTTCCAACGTTCAACTAGAGCTGTAACTAGATAATGATTTACATCGATATTTGTTAAGATTAAAAGTTGTCCAAATCCAATTTGTTGAATTAGGCTTTTCACACATTCGTCCAACATGCTTGAATGTTTCACTACCCATATTGCATGCCTACGTAGACATAACAATCTTTCATTACCTTCTCATATTGTCTTTGTTACGTGTTTGTCTTGTAAACGTAACAAAAATATATATGAAGGTAGGTGTGTAGATGCCATCAATGAAAATATTTTAACAGTAAATTAATTCTAAAAATACCTAAATTAAAGTCAAAATTGAAATTACTAATTTAAAAAATAATAACTAATTTTATTTTATTTAAGAATTTCATCATTAAAATTTTGACTAACAACCTCATTAAATAAGGCTATGAGCTCATTAAATAACACAGATTTTTAAAATATCATTAAATAAGAACCTCATTAAATAAGATTATAAGTTTCATTAAATAGTACAAATTTTTAAAATATTATTAAATAACAACCTCATTAAAATAAGGTTATCTGCCTCATTTAAATAGTACAGATTTTCTTTAAATGTGTAATAAAAATCAATAATTAATTAATTACCTATTAAATAGCAGCCTCATTAATTTTATAAACCCTAAACTTAATTATTTATAAAATTACTAATGTTCAAGTTTTAAACCCTACAATTTACTCTAAAATAAAATATCTAAAATAAAAAAAAATTATAAACATTAATTTTCTAAACTCAAAACTTAAATTCCTAAATTTATTCTAAAATATAATATCTAAATAATTTAAAAAAATATAACTTAATTATTTCTAAAATTATTAATCTTAGAGTTTTAAACCATACCCTTTACTCTAAAATAAAATATTTAAAATCTAAAAAATTATGAATTTTAATTTTCTATACCTAAACTTAAATTCCTAAATTTATTCTAAAATATAATATCTAAATAATTAAAAAAATATAATTTAATAATTTTTAAAATTACTAATATTAAAATTTTGAATAGTACAATTTACTCTAAAATAAAATATCTAAAATCTAAAAAAATTATGAACATTAATTTTCTAAACCTTAAACTTAAATTTCTACATTTATTCTAAAATATAATATCTAAATGAAGAAAAAAATATAACTTAATTATTTATAAAATTATTAATCTTAAAGTTTTAAACCAATAAAATATCTAAAATCTAAAAAAATTATAAACATTAATTTTCTAAACTCTAAACTTAAATTCCAACTATTTATTCTAAAATATAATATCTAAATAATTAAAAAATATAACTTAATTATTTCTAAAATTACTAATTTTTTAAACCCGACAATTTACTCTAAAATAAAATATCTAAAATCTAACAAAATTATTAAATCCACTATTCTTAAATTATCCTAAAATAGAGAATGTTAATGTATAAATAATTTTAATTTCGAAATTAAATTAAATATATGCACTAAAAATATTGTTAAATCCACTATTCCTAAATTCCTAAATTTAATGAAAAAATCATAATAAAAACACATAAAATAATAAAAATACCAACCGAATAAAATTATAGTTTAAATTATAATAAAAACAGAAAAATGTTAATTCAAATTATAATAATAAAAATAGTTAAAATTATATTAAATAGTGTTAAAATAATTAAAATCAAATCTAAAATAAACTATATGAAAGCATATTAAATAATAAAAATGAAAACTGAAAAATAAAAATTGAGAAAAAAAAAAACGGAAAAGAATTTACCTCTTCTCCTCTACACAACTACTTTTTTGTGTGTATCTCTTCTCTGCACCTCTTCTCCTCTCTTCACAACATCTAACTCCCTTCTTTCCTCCCCTCACAGTGTGCTTTTAACTCAACCCCAAACCCTCCTTTTATAGACTCAGTGAATTGAATTTTTCGTGTACCACATTGATTGCAATTTTGAATTCAAATTGTGACCACTCGAGACCCTCTTCTTCCTCTTCTCTCCATTTGCGTTTGTTGTGAAAAATTGAAATCAACTCTATGCGTTTTTGTCCCAATTAGTAAGGTTTGTAACTTTTGCAGTTGGAATTGGTGTTATTTACTTAATTAATTTAGGTTATTTATTTATGAGTTTTTAGTTTGTTGGGTTAAAAATTTGAACGAAATTCAAAATTGAAATTTTGAAACTTCTAGGGAGAATATCATTATTTCAAATGTTAACGAAAATTTAATTTCATTAAATATACAACACTTTTTTTATATTTACGGATGGGTAATTAGTTTTATTTTTTTATTTAAATATTTTTTTAAATTATATATTTATGAATAATAAATATATTATAAAATTATTTTATTATAGGATTAGGGTTGAGGTTATGGTTAAGGTTAGAGTTGGGATTGAAGTTTGGGGTTAGTGTTAGGGTTGGACTTGGGGTTAGGCTTAGGCTTATTGTAGGGTTGGAGTTGATGTTGGGTTGTTACTAGGGTTAGGGTTAGTGTATGGTATGATGTAGTTAGGGTTAGGGTTAGGATGGTGGTTAGGGGTGGTGTTAGGGTTAGAGTTAAATTGTGTATTTGCTTTAATTACATATTTATGCATACTAAATATATTTTGGTTGTCATAGATGAGGAGATCTGAAGTTGGTAATTCTTCTAGCACACTTCAAAATGAACGTATGATAGAAGATATTGTCGACGATTTTTCAGAAAATGAAGATCGATATATGGAAGTTGATGAAACAAC
Organism: Macrotyloma uniflorum; assembly: GCA_016859785.1. NCBI lineage: Eukaryota > Viridiplantae > Streptophyta > Magnoliopsida > Fabales > Fabaceae > Macrotyloma > Macrotyloma uniflorum. Next base: position 9,987 of record BDMB01000361.1, read on the forward strand.
AACATTATCAGGAGATCCTGACCACTTCATTCAACATAGACTAGATGGGTCATACCAAATTACAAATACCATGCAACTTAATCTCATAGAAGAAATGCATTTTCTAATCAAGGAGGGTGTAGTGAATGCAATCAAACAATATCAGATTCAGACATGTTATAAATTTAAATTAATTGAGTCAAAATCTAAGTATTATATTGCATGTTGTGTCAATTACAATAATAGTTCTTATTGGAAAATAAGAGCATCGTATAGCAAAAATAGACCGGTGGGAAATTAAAAAAATAGAAGCACCTCATACTTGTCTTAATACGGATTTATCTACCGATCATAACAACTTAGATTCAACGTTTATTTCTAGGGTTATTTATGATATAGTGAAAACAAATGTTGGTATAGTGGTAAAAACTATTATAGTGAAAATAAAAACCCGTTATGGTATACAATATCATATAGAAAGGTATGAATGACAAAACAAAAAGGCTATCAAAATAGCATTTGAAGATTGAGAAAACTTGTATAACGAACTTTCAAGATGGTTTCAAGCGTTACAGGAAAGTAATCCGGAAAGGTTGATGTTATATAATGGTTCTCCTCTTCCACCCTCTAGTCACGAAATTCGATGAATGTACGTATTAGAACGTGTTTTTTGGTCATTTAAGTCTTGTGTCGAAGGATTCAAATACTATAAACTTATCATTCAAGTCGATGACACATTTTTTACCGAAAAATATAAAGGGACTTTATTAACTACGACTACTCAAGATGAGAACATAAATCTTTTCCTACTAGCATTTGTAATAGTCAAACGGGACACTAAAGAGACATTACTTTAGTTCTTTCCACTGTTTCAGTAACATGTGATGTCTCAACCAAATTTGTCAATAATCACTGATAGAGGGAGAGATGGCAACCGTAGAATCTCCACAACTAAATTGGCTTGATTTGACCTCTTTCTACTGTATCATACATATTGCATCAAACTTTCAAAAAAAGTTCAAGAATCAAGAGTTGAAAAATAAAATCGTTAACATAGGTAATCATTATTTCAATTACTCTCAATTTTCAATAATTATGTTTTCATTTGCTAACTTTTTTTTCTTGTATTTAATAGGCTATGAGATGAGACAACCATACGTTGAAGTAGAGTTAGTTACTTTGCAATCAGAGTGTGAACAAGTCGTGCAGTGGTTAAAAGAAATTCTATTAAAAAAATGGACTCAAGTCTTTGGTCATGGAAAAAGATATGGTCACATGACAACAAACCTGATAGAATGTATAAACTCATTTTTTAAGGGAGCTCGATCTTTGCCAATCTGCACTTTAATTAGAACTACATTTGAAAAGATTAATTCATGGTTTGTAGAGCGCGGATCGAAGACTCAATGTATGTTGAGAGTTGACCATCAATATCCTGAAAAAATCGTGACTGTGCTAAATCAAAATGATGATTATTCAAGAATGTGTCATCTGCATAACTTCAGTAGAGATTATCAAGAGTTTGATGTCGTAGAGACATTAAATATGCATATTAGTGGTTCCCCAAAACACTTCACAATAAAAATAAATGATTGGTGGTGTGATTGTGGGGAGTTTCAAGCTCTTCGACTACCTTATCGCCATGTCATGATTGTTTATTCTTTTGATCACCTTGAGGTTGGTCAATTTATTGACCTCATCTACAAATTGGAAACCATCTTCAAGACTTATCAGGTGGACTTTCATCTTGTGCAAAATGAAGATTATTGGACTACCTATACATGGTGAAATCTCATACCTGACCCAACTACAAAACATAAACTTTCAAAAAGACCTGCAATCAATTACATTCATAATGAAATGGATCAACCAGATCCTAACAAGTCCAAAAAATGTTCGTTTTGTAAAAATGAAAGTCATAATCAAAGAAATTGTCCAAATAAACAATGATGTATAATATTATTTTTTGAATGAATATGTATTTCAATATTCCCATTTAGATTACTTTTTTAACATTATTTATAATATAATTAATTTATACTATTAATCACCATTGGGAAATTAATTTAAATATTACAAAATGAATTCAAAATAGACATTTTATAAAATCATAAAATATTTTACCATCATAAATTAAATATATTAATCATAAATTTTTTTTTCACAAAACCCTAAACCTTAACTTGAATAATTTAAAAATATATATATATATATATATATATATATATATTGTGCCAAGAAACCACCTAATTTTTATTAAAAATAAATTAGAAGTTGTGTTATAAAATACGACTTCAATAATTTAATTAGAAAAATGACCTATAATAAATTCGTGTTAGGAAGTACAATTTTTTCACAATGAAATCGTGCAACCTAATACGACACCCTTACATAATTTAAATTTCATTTGACTCTATCTTATAAAAGTCTATCACTTTTAACTTCCTCCAGTACAAAAAGTCGACAAAGTACATATCATCAATTGACAAATCTGATTAATGAAATGTATTAAAAAAATAAGAGATTATCACTATATACACTACTACAAAAAGGGATTTTTACGTCGGTTAAAATAGACAATTAACGACGAAAAATAAGGCGTTGTTGTATCAGGCGATGTTAAATTTAACGTCGGTTATTAATATAACCGACGTTGGAATATAAACTTTTAACGTCGGTTGGATTTATAACCGACGTTAAAAGTTTATATATCAACGTCAGTTATATTAACAACCGACGTTAAAAGTTTATATATCAACGTCGGTTATATTAACAACCGACGTTAAAAGTTATATTTCAACGTCGGTTATATTAACAACTGACGTTAAAAGTTTATATTACAACGTCGGTTATTAATACAACCGACGTTGAAATATTTTTATTTAGTGTTTTAACGTCGGTTATTATAATAACCGACGTTGATATATGGATTTAATGTCGGTTATTACCATAACCGACGTAGTTTTTCGATTAATTTTGTGCATTTGAAACTGTTTTATATTAATATTTCTGTTATACGGCCTGATAATGTCATGGATATTAATGAAATGTTATTATAACAAGTAAACATTTACAAATAATGAAACAAAATTCCCATTTCATAAAAAATACAATTACAATTAATCAATTACATAGAAGAATTAAAGAAACTGTCTCTCTCTATGTGCAATTTTGTTCCTTCCTAATTTGGTACAAGTGTATCTACTAATTCCCTAACTCTTCAATTGTTTGTTCCTAATTTTAACAAAGTATTCTGCCCATTTGTCTCTAACCGTTTGTATGGTTTGATGAGGCAATGCTTCTTTCTCTGTAAATGCTTGTAAAAAGAAATAACTTATTGATTAGTTTCGATTATAACAAATAATTTGAATGTAACAATTTAGTTAAATAAGATGATACTTACCCGGTCCCAATTATCTGTAATGTTTCCAGAAATAATGAGCCACATCCAATACATCACATAATATCAACACTCGAATGAACCTGCTTGTTTGTTACACTGAAAAATACCACTTATTAATATATAGTTTAGCAAATAAACTTAAATAAGATACACTAAAAAGGTACATACCGTAATATAATTCCAATTTGGAGGGGTGCTGGTGTGTTTTCCACGTAAACTAGTGCAAACGTTAAGTACACTGATGAAAAATATTGGTTAGGGTTTAGGCTTTAAAATAAAAGAACTCATATTAAAAATACATACCCGGTGACAATACTTTTGATGTCAATGTCCGGTTTCCTCCCCAATGAGCAAAACCAACACACAACATTATTCTTGGGTAAAATAACCAAGAGCTGCCAATGGTTTCTGTATAATTACCAATATTAGAAGTTATTGAATACAATAATATAAGGAAAAATGATATTTTGCATAACTTACTCATTTAAATAAGCCCCGAGGTAGATATCTCTCTTTGACTCCTGCACCCAGCCTTGGATATATTTTTGAACTTCTTCTCTTCTATTTCCTGATTTTTGTATTGATTGGGGCTCCAAGAATCCGTAAGTATCTACACGGCCTTGCTCCTCTGCCATCTCATGCAGCATCCTATAATATACCAATGTTGTTAACATCCATACATGTCATATAAGCCTAAATAACGCAGTGTATGTAAAAGTAATTACTTACAGTGTCCAAACTTGTAGAACAACTATGTTTAGACATTGATTTCCTTGAGCAATCTCCAAGGCATCCGTGTAGGCAACGTATATAGGGAATCCGTCATTGTGCACCCCAAACAACCCAGCATCCCATTGTAGCTCGAATTCCTTTATAAACAGATGTGGAGAAATTGCCAGCAAATCATATATGAGTGTTAATACCCAATTTCGTCCGGGGATTTTTTTTTTTTTAAATAAATAGTAAGTAAAAAAATTGAAAAAATAAAAAGGTAGAAAAATATATTATTATGTTTGAAAAATGCTAAAGATAATATAGGATAATATTTTATAGATGTATAAAAAAATACATTTCTAACACATATTTTAAAAAGAAAAAATTTACAAAATCATAATAAATAAATAAAGAGAAAAAAAATAAAATAAAGTATAGATAGAAAAAAAAAAGAGGGAACCCAAATCAAAAAATGAAATATATATAAAAAAAAAGGGCCCAAATTGAAGGAACCTTGGCCCAAAAGAAATAACCTAATTTTAACCTAAAGTAACCCTAAAAGTAAAAGGATGGGCAGTGATAAAAGGGTTGGTGGCTGTAAAAATAGGGACACACAAGAAAAGGGGCACACGAAGAGGAGGAGAGGAGAAAAAAAGAGGAAAAGAAGAGGAGGAAAAAAAGAGAAAAGGAGGTGTCATTTTTCAAAAAAAGAGGCACAAGAGAGCTAGAGGTAATTTTTAATGCAAGATTTTGTTGTATTATTTATGTTAGGTTCTGCATTGAATGTTTGAAAGAA
>BDMB01000361.1:15548-27638 GCA_016859785.1 Macrotyloma uniflorum
TGTGTGAACTAGATAATTTGTTTGTGAAATTTTCTATTTGAAGCGAGAGACAAAGAGAGGTATTTGACAAGTAGCAGTTTTTTTTTTTTTATATGTGGTTGCTGCTCTGGTAAGGCAACAGTGCAGGAAATTATTTCCTATTGCGCAGGAATAAGTGTGAGTCACGATGACCCACTATTATCTAATTGGGGGTGAAAGTAAACACAAGTTTTTACTTGTATTTGTAATATTACTTGTCTCATCACCTTAACAAGTAGCGGGTTTTTTTTTTTTGGAAAGAAGTTCTTTCAAGTCAAAGATATTTTATCCCCGCCGGCACTGTAACATATTTACGCTTCATGCACAACCATGGTGGAAGATTGTAAATTACCAATAAAACTGGCCATGAGCTATGGTTGGTACTTAAATTCCCAAAAGGGTTCATTCCGTCTGTAGCTAATCCTAGTCTCAGGTTTCTAATTTGTAATAATTAAATATATATTAAATTGATATAAAGAATTATTTTTTATTAATTTATTTATTTAATTTATTTTGTATTTTTTTTTTATTATTATTATCATTACATTATTTTATTATATTTGATTTCAAATTACAGATATTTAATTTTAAATATAATATTTAATATATTATTATATGAAAATATTTATTGCATTATTATATTGATTTTTTTTTTTAACTGAATTTTATTTTTATTGGAACTTTTCCTATTTGTTTTATTTTATGATAAGATCATCTAATTATATATATGGCTACTCACGTCATTTTATAATTAGCATTCATATAAAGCATAATTTTAAAGTACGACTTTTAAATAATAATTTTGATATAATTTTAACTAAATAAGTATACTTACTTAAATAAGTTTATATATTAGGTTATCATGATAGTTTTATCATAAGAGGGATAAGGGTTAAGTATGATCACACGCATCGTCTTATACCTCATATCCTATCTTTTATTAAAAATTTAAATATATATATTTTTCTTTTAATTAATCTATTATATGTTTTTATTTTCTTATTTTTTCAAAGTTTACTCAAATTATAATCTTATATTTACTAATGATTCTATAATAAATCATTTTTTATTTTAAAATTTTTTTTACCAACTTTTAATATAATTGTGAAGTTTACTCTTCCTTTTCATATTATAAAGTTGTCCAGATGTTTGTACAGTCATATGCATTGTCTTACATCAAATGCTTATAATATTTTTATATCACCTATATATAAAATAATCATTTAAATATATGTATGGCTATACACGTCATCTTATATTTAACCTTTAACTAAAATTTTCCCATAAAATAAATATGTTTCAATTATTTTAAGCCAATTTATATAGCAATCTATAATATCTATGTATAGTTTACACTATCTTGATTTATTATAAGATTGATAAAAAAGAATAAAATATATAATTTATTTTTTTATTTTTCAAAACTCATATCTCTTTAAAATTACCAATCATAAAATAAATAGAAGAAAAACCAATGTTTTTGGAAGAATTACGTAACCCTGATTTTCCATTCTAAATGGAAATACGTAGGAGCAAAGTTAATTTCTTGTCGGGCCCAAATAAATTCTAATTTAATATTTTTCTTTTTTAACAATAATAATTTTAAAAATTATTTTTACTTTATAATATTTTATTTGTTTATAGGGGAAACAAATATTATAAGGTCATATTTATTTTGTATATTTAATTGAAAGGTAATCGTCTTAAGATGGACGTTGTAGGGTGCTGATACCTTCCCTACACGTAATCGACTCCCGAACCCATTTTAGTTTTTCCCTAGTTTTCCTTAATAAACTATGGTGGCGACTTCATTGTTCTCCTAAAAAAGGGTGAAATTATTTTTTTTTATGTTCGCCGGTCCCGTCATGACCCCGGTTGCGACAGATGGCGACTTCACTGGGGATTTTTTTATTTAGAGAGTCAAGCCTAATTAATTAAATATGCAAGATATATGTTCTTATTTGTTTGTTTTCCCCTTTTTAATGTTTTCTATATATTGTGTTGCCTTTTTCTAATTATTTGCCATGAATATTTGCTTGTGTTTCCTTTCTAATATTTTATATTATTGTGTTTTCTTTTGCTAGTTGTTTGTCATGAATATTTGATTTTTTTCCTTTTTAATATTTTTTGTATATTGTCTTTTCTTTTGCTATTTATTTGCCACGAATAAGTATGTGATTTGACCATTGAATCCTAGGGTAGATGACAACTGCTATATCTGTCTGGGACTTTTCTGGTTATTTTGCAGGTGAGGGGTTATGGGTTTGCATCATATGCTCCCTTCACACACACACTATGGCATATCTTGTGCATTGAGTAAGGCTCTACACCCGAGTCTGAGTGAACTTAGAAATAGAGGGGTTGTGTAGCAGTGTCATTTGGGATGTACTTCCTATTTGGCTATTGTGAGAACCCCAGCCGGAGTTTGTTCTCTTTATTGGTATCCCCACATCTAGTAGACTTCCAACTGTTGTGGGAAATATCATAAAGCGATCTATAGCTTCGGTGACCTTATACCTTTAAGATTAGGAGCCATCCTTTGTGAGTGTGCATATAAATTACCTTAGATCCCTAGGTGTTACACTTATAAACCTTGATTAGGGCACAAAGGGAGATAATATGATATCCTGTTACCGCTCACCAATTATCTGTTTTTGCTATTAATGTGCATCATAACCTATCATATAAAAATGTGCATCATGTCCGCATTGTATTTCATGTAAGTATGGAGCATCTCAAGAGGCATGTTCATGCATCGTGGTACTCATCACGAATGACATTATGTTTGCACCAATTACATCTCATGTGTAACAAAGTTTCTTTTCTTTCCCTACCATGCATATAGCAAAGTCATAAGATTAAGGGGCATTTGTTGTTTCCTCATGCATCGCATGCATTAGTTTCTCACTAGTTTCATTATTCTTTTGGTTCTCTTAGGTAAGAGGTTGTAAAGTTTTTTAGTATCTCACCAGAAGATGGAAATTAATATGGGGTCTGAGGAGAAGAGAGAATCTGAGAGGGTTGTGTTAAGAAAGAAGTTGCAGTTGAAGGCTAGTTGTGCAAATATGACCAGTTTGAGAGAATTGGGGCGCAAACTGAAGACTATACGAGGGGATGCTTTTAGAAAGAAATATGGAAACTTGTTAAATCTGATAGAAGTGGAGGTACAAGAATCTGCAATCACTGCCTTAGCTCAATACTATGACCCATCATTGAGATGTTTTACATTTCAAGATTTTCAATTGGTCCCGACAGTGGAGGAATTTGAGCAAATTCTGGATTTGCCTCTAGAAGAAAAGACTCCTTATCGGCATATAGAGCAACATGCTTCCATCTTGACGATTGCTAATATAACAAAGATACATCCAAAGGAATTGGAGGAGCGCCAGGTGAATAAAAATCAAGTCAAAGGCTTCACAAGAGCATACTTGGAGCAGTATTTGCATCATTTAGCCGATAAAGGAGACTGGGAAACATTCATGGATGTTTTGGCTCTCACTATTTATGGAATCGTATTATTTCCTAGTACCAAAGATTTTATAGATAGTGCTGCAATTGATGTATTTGTTGCTAGCAGAAACAGATTGGAAAACCCAGTCACAGCTCTATTGGCCGACGTTTATGCTACTATGCATTTCTGTCACGAGAGAAAGGGGAAAAAGATTCTTTGTTGTTTGCCAGTGTTATTTGTGTGGTTCATCACGCGTGTCTTCAAGAGACCGGTCGATTTAAAATGCCTTGTAGAGGAGTTGCTACGGTATAAACCTGATGTGATGGGTGGAAGTGAATGGGCTCAACACTTTGCTAGTTTGAGTGAAGAGAAGATTAGATGGCATCCATCCTGGCAAGTTAGAACTAGCCTCATTTTTCGTATTGGAAGTTAACCCAATGTGCCTCTCATAGGTACCAGAGCTTGCATAAGTTACAATCCTGTTCTATCTCAGAGGCAATTTGCTTATCCCATAAGAAGATCACCCACCCCAGAGTCGCTTGCTTCTTTAGTTTTCTTTTACGAGGATGGCCATTGTACCGAGATGCTTCAAAAAGTTCGAAGTGCCTGGGGAAATGTTGTGCGTATGGATAAGAACTCAAGACCAAAGGATGTCGAAGGAAGGTTTAGTTATCGACAATGGATTGCACAGAGGGTTGAGGAAATCAAGCTACCCTTCAAGCCGATTTCCTCCCATCCAAAAGATGACGAGCTACCCGAGAAGATAGAAGCTGAAGAAGTAAGCCAACTAAAAGCCGAGCTAGAGAAAATGAAGGTAAGAAATGAAAAACTATCTGAAGACCTCCGTAGGGCCAATAATGACTATGTCGATCTTAGAAGAGAAAAAGTGGAAAAGGAGAAGGCTTACGAAGAAATCCTCAAAAGACAAAGGTCAGAGAGAGATTATACTTTCAGAATTAAGCAAGACCTTGTTGCTGCTAATACAGAGCTAACAATGAGGATACAAGAACGAGATGCAGCATTGTCAGCGGAACACCAGTGGAAACATCTCTTTGATGAGGCCAAGAGAGATAAACAAGAAGCTTTGAGGAGATTTCGTGACATGCAAATTAAAAATAATGGGCTAGAAAAACAATTGAAGGAGGTGGTTACAGCTTGCGAGCAGGAGATAAACAAGGAGCATTGGCAGTTGATAGATGCTGAGGAAAGGCATCAGAATATGATAGCACAACTAGAGGGTTATATCAAGGAACAAGAAAATGTTGCAGAACATTGGATGAGATGCTTCTCCCAACTAGCTTCTCTAGCTAATGGGGCAATAGATGAGGTCCCTAGAATGCTGTCTGATGCAGAATTAATGATGCCAGTCTTTAACCCACCCGAGGAGATCAAGATTTTCATAAATCATTGCAAATGGCTAGTGAGAGAGATGAAGAACCTGATCGTCAAATCTAGGAATCTTTGATGATTGATTTGTACTTCTTTTATATTTCTTGAACTAGTAGAGAGGAAATGTATTGGATTTGAGATCCCTCACATTGTATGAACTTATTTGAGGAATGGAATTATGTTACACGACTTTGACCCTATATTAATTATCATCTTCAACCCGATCAAGTTGGGAAGTGATACTCATTTAGCTTTATGATTTCTTTATAATTGAAACTTTTTTATGAACACATGCATTCTTTTTTATTTGTTTCTTCTAATTTCGTTAATAAAAATAAAACAGTGTGCATAATATAACGGCAAAACCACCGCATCACCGTTATAGGACTCGTGCTAATCGAAAAGCAATGGAAGAGTGGGAAGAAGTTCAGGGAGCTATGAAGGCTGATATCAACCAGTTGAAGGATCAAATGAGCCAGATATTAGAGGCATTGAAGAGTTTGAAGAGTAATGAAGAAACCTCAGCCACAGTAGAGGGAGATGGGACACCCCTCTATCCCCCAGGTTTTGCTAGTGGCCCCATGAAAGTTCAGAGGATCAATGCTCAAGGGAATGTGATGACTGGCACAGCATATCCTCCCCATAACCTGCAACCTCACGGCACAAATGAGGTTCAATCGCAACCATTCCCTCCATACGGTCTCCCTCCTGGTTACACTCCACCAGCGGGTGATCAGCCTGAGGAAGACCGAGCTATACCTCAAACAAGTACTCTTGAACCCACTCAAATACCAATATATCCCCATGTTATGCCAAACCATATGAATCCAACTTATGCAATGAGAGGTAATGTGTCCGGAATGGCTGCTTTTCTGAATCCTCATGTCCTTGCTCAACCAAAGGCCTTGCATTTTACTATGGGAGAGGAACCTCAGTCAAAACCCGCAACCCATCTTACTACTCCAGGGATGATAGTTGAAAATGTCGAAGCAAAAAACAAACTGGAAGTTTTAGAAGAAAGATTGCGGGTTATAGAGGGAGGAGGAAGTTATGGTTTCGGTGATGCTGCAGGATTGTGCTTGGTCCCTGACGTTTTGGTGCCTCCTAAATTCAAGGTGCCGGAATTTGAAAAGTATAGAGGAATCACTTGTCCAAAAAGTCATCTGACTATGTATTGTCGAAAGATGGCGGCTCACGCTTATGATGATAAACTGTTGATCCATTTCTTCCAAGACAGTTTGGCTGGTGCGGCTTTAAATTGGTATATGCATCTAGAACCTGCCCGCATTCGATCCTGGAAGGACTTGGTGGATGCTTTTCTTAAACAATACAAATATAATGTGGATATGGCCCCTGATAGGTTGCAACTACAAAGCATGACTAAGAGGGAAGGTGAGACATTCAAAGAGTATGCTCAACGTTGGAGAGAAGTAGCTGCTCAAGTTGAACCGCCTCTCTATGATAGAGAGATGACAGCTATGTTTATTAACACTTTACAGTCTCCTTTTTATGAGCACATGATAGGAAGTGTCTCATCGAACTTTGCAGAGTGGAGATTGGTTTGAAGAGTGGAAAGATTGCACATAATCCTTCAACTTCATCAAATACAAAAAAGGTGGCATTTAATGCTGGTAAAAAGAAAGAAGGAGAGACTCATGTGATATCCCCCACACCTGCATGGGCGGGCTATGCACCAGTTCACTATGGGCAGGGCTACCCACATTCCACAACCCAATTCCCATATGTCTCCAATGTTGCACCTGCTTATTACCCTCAACCCTATCAGCCTAGGATGCCACACCCACCGCCATCTTTCAACCAACCACAGTATCAGAATACAATGGCTCAATCTAAGCAAGCTTGGAGACCCAATCATAACCCAAACACTAACCATAGTTTCAATCAGAACCCTAGCCCAAACACCCATCAAGGGAAAAATAGCAACACTGATAAGAAATTTGTGAATTTCACTCCAATTCCTATCACTTATACAGAGCTGCTGCCAAATCTTCTCCGCAATGCATTGGTTGCTATCTGTCCCATGAAGCCTATAGTACCCCCATACCCCAAGAGTTATGATGCAAATGCAAAATGTGATTATCATGGAGGGGCTATTGGACATTCCACAGAAAGATGCTTAGCTCTTAAGCATAAGGTGCAATCGTTGATTGATTCAGGATGGTTAAGTTTCAAGCAGGATAAGCCTAATATTGAGAATAACCCATTGACAACACATGAAGGTGCCTCTGCGAATGCCATAGGGGAGGAAGAGAAGAGTCAATTAGTGAAGGAAGTAGGTGAAATTCAGACACCTATGCGCTTCATTTTCAGCGAATTGTGCAAGTACAAGATGATACCATATGAATATGAAGAGAGGAATATGTGTTCTCTTCATCCCCAAGCCCAACATTCTATTGAAGATTGCTCAGAGTTTAAGCAGATGTTGCAAAAGTTAATAGATATGCATTTTGTGCAGGTCAGCTTTCCAAGAAAGGAAGAGGAAGTCCTGATGAAGTCAAATGGGGAGCAAAACTCATTTTTACCTAAGCCATTAGTAATTCACTTCACTAACAATGCATCTACGCTCATGCCCCAAGGACGACAGCCTATTGTGATGCATACGCCATCCTCTTTTCCTTATAAGGACAAGAAGGCAGTCCCTTGGAAGTATGATTTGTATATAGTGGATGGAGAATCGGAAAAACAACAAGTGGATGAAACTCATGATGTTGATGCATCAGCTATTAGCAACATCTCTGGGATAGGAGGCATGACTAGGAGTGGTCGACTATTTACACCTCCCGAGTTGAGGGGAGAGATAAACCACAGAGGTGAAAGGAAAAATGAGCCAAACATGACCAAAGAGACGAAAAACTCCCCAAAAGAAAAGACGGTTCAGACTGAAGAAGAACCTAGGAAAAAAGGAGGACGAGATAGGAAAGAAGTATCTGATGAGGAAGCATGTGAGTTCCTCAAATTCATTCAACAAAGTGAATATAAGGTGGTAGATCAGCTGAATCGCATGCCGGCCAGAATTAGCCTGTTAGAGTTGCTAATGCATTCAGCCACTCATAGGGAGTTGCTAATGAAGATTTTAAATGAAGCACATGTGGAACAAAACATATCCCTGGACAAGTTTGAAGGAATTGTCAGCAACATCACTACTAATAATTACCTTACTTTTACCGATGATGAGGTTCCAACTGAGGGGAGGAGGCATAACAAAGCTCTTCATATTATAGCAAGAGTACTTATAGACAATGGTTCATCTTTGAATGTCATGCCGAAAACCACTTTGGAAAAATTGCCCTATGATGTATCTCACATGAAGCCAAGTGCTATAGTGGTGAGAGCTTTTGATGAAAGTCGGAGAGAGGTCATGGGAGAGATTGAGCTCCCAGTCCAAATTGGACCCTGTATCTTCCAAATAATGTTCCAAGTCATGGACATTATACCTGCTTATAGTTATCTGTTGGGCCGCCCTTGGATACATTCCGCTGGGGTAGTACCCTCCACTTTGCATCAAAAGTTAAAATTTGTGATGGGAGACAAGTTGATTATAGTCTCCGAAGAGGAAGATTTGATGGTAAGTGGGCCATCATCTACCCGATACATTGATGTTGCGGAGGAAGCGCTAGAGACTTCATTCCAGGCTTTGGAGATTGTAGATACGGCTTATGTTGAGTCGATTCCTATAGAACCTCATTTGTCAGGTGCATCCTTAATGATGGCTAAGATCATGCTGAAAGAAGGATATTGGCATGGAGCTGGTTTGGGACGAAATGGAAAAGGTTCAGTATTTTTGCTGAGGGTGGAAGATAATAAAGGTGGATATGGCTTGGGATATAAGCCCAATCGAGCAGACAAAAAGAGAATAATAGAGGAGAAAAGAGAGAAAAGTCTGGCTCGTTTGGAGGGACGTGAGCCGAGGACGAACAAAGTTCCCATCTTTGATATCAAGCGAAGCTTTCGGAGTGCAGGCTGGGTGAATCTGGAGCAGGTGGCTGCAGCTGAGGATGATTCTAACTTCGAGAGCTCGAGTCTAGTGCATCCATGCCCTCCTAATATGGAACTAGCCAACTGGGAATCCCGTGAACTACCCAAGGTGTTTAGTCTAAAGACAATGTAATCTGTTCTTGTTTTTCTTCTCTTTGTCTAGAAATCTTATTGCTCTGCCCAAGGCTTTAGGATGTTTTGTTTGGGCACAACTCTTATCTTGATTTTAGCATTAATAAATTCATTTCATCATTTCCCTTGTCCTTTCTTTGCTTTTATACCTATGTTGGCCTATTCATTTCTTTCATAACCTTGAATAATGCAGATCTAATAGTGAATCCTATGAAAATAACAATGTCAATATTGCTTGCCACGATTTCTCATGTCCAATTGATAACGCGGAGGATGATTTTGAGGAGAGTTGTGAACCTTCTCCGGAACTGATAAGATTAATGGATCAAGAAAATAGGGAGATAAAACCACATCAAGAAGGAATTGAAATAATTAATTTAGGAAATGAGAGTGAGAGGAAGGAAGTAAAGATCGGCACCCACCTGACAAAAGAAACGAGAGAGAAATTAATTAACCTGATGCAGGAATTCAAAGATGTTTTTGCTTGGTCCTATCAAGATATGCCTGGGTTAGATCCTGATATAGTGCAACATAGGCTGCCATTGAAACTTGAATGTCCTCCAGTCAAGCAGAAGTTGAGAAGAATGAAACCCGAAATGACCTTGACGATTAAAGAAGAAGTAAAAAAGCAGTTTGATGCTGGCTTTCTAGCAGTAGCTAGGTACCCTCAATGGGTCGCAAATGTGGTTCCCGTTCCAAAGAAAGATGGCAAGGTCCGAATGTGTGTAGATTATCGGGATTTAAATCGTGCCAGCCCTAAAGACAACTTTCTGTTACCGCATATCGATGTCCTAGTTGACAACACGACCAAGTTTTCTCTTTTCTCCTTTATGGATGGTTTCTCTGGTTATAATCAAATAAAGATGGCACCTGAAGACATGGAGAAAACAACTTTTATCACGTTGTGGGGAACATTTTGTTATAAGGTAATGCCATTCGGGTTAAAGAACGCCGGAGCAACTTACCAAAGAGCGATGGTGACCTTATTTCACGACATGATACATAAAGAGATTGAGGTCTATGTAAATGATATGATCGCCAAATCTAGAACAGAAGATGAGCATATTGTTAATCTGCGAAAGTTGTTCGAAAGGTTAAGGAAGTTTCAACTCAGGTTAAACCCAGCCAAGTGCACTTTTGGTGTGAAATCTGGGAAGTTACTAGGGTTTGTGGTTAGTCAAAGAGGGATAGAGGTGGATCCAGATAAAGTGCAAGCGATCTTGGAAATGCCAGCCCCATGCTTAGAAAAGGAAGTTCGAGGTTTTTTGGGTAGATTGAACTACATTGCTAGATTCATCTCTCAATTAACTGCTATATGTGAACCTATATTCAAGTTATTGCGAAAGAATCAAACTGTAGAATGGAATCAAGATTGTCAAAGAGCTTTTGATAAAATTAAGCAATACTTGCAGGATCCGCCAATATTGCTTCCACCGGTGTTCAGAAAACCTCTCATCCTATATTTGACAGTGTTGAATGAATCGATGGGTTGTGTGCTAGGCCAAATTGAAGAAACCACAAAAAAGGAGCATGCCATTTATTATTTAAGTAAGAAGTTTACCCTTTGTGAGCAACGATATTCCTCCCTTGAGAGAACTTGTTGTGCATTGGCGTGGGCTGCTCATCGGTTAAGGCAGTATATGTTGAGTCATACAACTTGGTTGATATCCAAAATGGATCCCATTAAGTATATATTCGAGAAACCTGCTTTAACAGGGAGGATAGCTCGATTGCATATGTTATTATCAGAATATGACATCATATACGTCACCCAAAAAGCCATAAAAGGCAGTGCTTTGGCAGACTATTTGGCTCATCAACCCATAGACGATCATCAACCCATGCAGCCGGAATTCCCTGATGAAAACATTTTGGTGCTTTTGGCGGATGGTATAAAGGATCAAGATGACAATAGATGGAAGTTGTGGTTTGATGGAGCCTCTAATGCTTCAGGGCATGGAATAGGGGCAGTGCTCATATCTCCAGAAAATCAATACACCCCAATGACAGCAAGGTTGTGTTTCAGTTGTACCAATAACATTGCGGAATATGAGGCATGTGTCATGGGCATTCAAGCAGCTATTGAATTCAAGGCACGAATTTTAGAGGTATATGGGGATTCAGCATTGGTAATCCATCAATTGAAAGGAGAGTGGGAAACCAGAGATCATAAATTAATCCCTTATCAGGCATATATCAAGGGGCTAACAAAATACTTTGAAGCCATTGACTTCCATCATATCTCCCGAGAAGATAATCAATTAGCAGATGCCTTAGCAACCCTATCGTCAATGTTTGAGCTGAATCAGGAAAGAGAATTACCATTGATAAAGATGAGAAGTCATGAACAACCTGCATATTGTTGTTTCATTGAGGAAGAGTTAGATGGCAAGCCCTGGTATTTTGATATCAAGTGTTATCTCAAAGATAGAAAGTATCCTGAGGCGGCTTCTGAGAATGATAAAAGAGCATTGAGGAGATTAGCCTCAAGTTTCTTGCTAACTGGAGACATCCTATATAAAAGAAATCACGATATGATACTCCTCAGATGTGTTGATGCAAAAGAAGCAGATAAGATACTTAAGGAGGTTCATGAAGGATCTTTCGGGACTCATATGAGTGGGCATGCTATGGCTAGAAAGATTTTGAGAGCTGGCTATTTTTGGTTAACTATGGAGAGTGATTGTTGTACCCATGTACGGAAGTGTCATAAATGCCAAACGTATGCTGATAATATCAATACACCTCCAACATCTTTGAATGTCCTAACAGCACCGTGGCCTTTCTTGATGTGGGGAATAGATGTTATTGGGGCCATCGAGCCGAAAGCCTCAAATGGACATCGTTTCATTTTGGTTGCAATTGATTATTTCACCAAGTGGGTTGAGGCAGCTTCCTATGCCAATGTGACTAGAAAGGTGGTTATAGACTTCATGAAAAGAGAGTTGATATGTAGATATGGGTTGCCAAGTAAGATTATTACAGATAATGCCACCAACTTGAATAATAAGATGATGAAAGAGTTATGTGATGATTTCAAGATCCAACACCACAATTCATCCCCTTATCGTCCGAAGGTGAATGGGGCAGTAGAGGTTGCAAAC
>BDMB01000363.1:6412-8912 GCA_016859785.1 Macrotyloma uniflorum
CTAAGGATTCTTGTGGTTCCGGAGGATCCAGCTACAGGAGAACCGGGAACGGAGACGCCCTCTTTTTTTCCGCCCGACTCTTTGCTCTTAAGAATACTGGTTTTTAAGAATGAGTGATTGCCCTTCTCCGACCCTTACTGTCCAACCTGAGAGCGGATAGCTAATGCGTTCCGCTTTTTGAACAGGGTTCTATGGTCGGTCCGCGACCCCTGGATGCCGCGTCCTTGGGGTGATCTCGTAGTTCCTACGGGGTGGAGACGATGGGGTCGGTCCATGGATTCTTTTTGACTCTCTTGCTTTGTATGTTCAACAATGTCATATCTCCGTTGGTCTATGATTTGTATTTATATACCATCCTTTGGTTAATTCCCCCCTTTTTTTGTATGTGTATGGACCGGCGTGGATAGGGGAAAGCCTGTCCCACCATCATATAGTCAAATTCCTTTCCAGTGCCAGCATTCCTTTGTACGCATATCTAGGCGCAGTTCCAGTAGATGACCTTGTTGATCCGGGACCAGAGCCTGTTGACTAAGTAATAGACCCTAGGAGGGGACGCCCGCAGCAGAGTAAGCAGAGAGAGCAGGGGCAGGAACATAACAAGCTCCATAGCCGGTTGTTAACCTAATAGCATGATGGGCATAGACAGTACCATAGGTTGGTTCCAGATCGAGCTATTAAAGCACCTGACGGAACGGAACCGAAAATCTGGTAGAGGAAAAGGCAGGAGCAGGTTTAGTAGACTGAGTTGCGTATGTTGAGTAAAGAACAGCCCCGTGAAGCTACGGGCTTTCCCTCTGTCTGGCGCGCATCCTCCCCTCCTTTCTATCATTAGAAGCAAAGAAGGGGAGGAGCAGGTTTTTAGTACCAAGTCACAGATGGAGTAGCTTTTATAACCAGCATCTAAGTAACTTCCAGATCTATAGTAACCATAAGTGTTAGATCCTCTAGGTGCAGGGGAAGCAAGCACCAAAATGGGTGCCTCTTCCTTTCCTGCTCCTCTAGTAAAGAAAGGATCACCTCCGCCCAATAGAGCAACGCCCGAGAGAGGACTTCTCCAGTGTGGATCGAAATGGTCTCGCGAAGCCGGTCCCCGGACAGCCAACCGAAGACTCTCAGAAAAAACAACCTTGACATGACCTCAGAATCAGAGATCAAGAGAGAACTAGTGATCAAGAATGACTCGATCCCTAACTGACAGATTCGATGACGAGAGTTTCAGATTCAGGAATCGATCAATTCTTAACTATAGAAAAGAATTCGGATATGCTGAACATCTTAGTCTGAGTATGCCGGGTATGTCTTTGCCCAGTGGATTGGAGAATCAATAGAGCTCGTGGTTGATCTTCCAAATCCCGATCCGCTTCTTCCCCTTTTTCTTTCATTGTATTAAACCGGACGCTAGCCCATTCTATTTATATATATATATGAGAACCTGACGATGGTTTAGCTGCGGAGATCCGTCACCTTTTCCATTGGTCTTTGCTCTAAGCTTGAACAAGGGCTTTCTCTCTGCTTGAGTGGCTTGATTGAAGCTACAACAATCAATTCAATCAATAAAGGCTGGGCCTTTTATTGCTCTTCTCTTGTCCCCTCGGGTCGGGCTTTGTAGTCTTTTTAATGCAAGCGGTGGAACTGGAAAACTATCAATGCTTTTCTCCCTGTCTTTCTACTCATATAATGAAAACATAATTCATCTCGGATACGTCTTCTTCCGTGATCCATTTCATGAATAATTAGAGTGCGCGTTGCGTGAGGAGTTGGAGTTAAGGGCTATTCCAGTCGATTGATCGCTTCTGGCCGTCTCGCTCCTATCGCTTTGTTGGCGCCCCTATCGCTAATAAGAGAGAGGTAGCGAATCGAATGAAGTGGCGGCCTTGAGCTCTTCTTCTTTCCGCCCTCTTTGCCGCAGCTATTCCATCTGGTGGTATACTAGAGTCGATAGGCCTGCCTAAAGGCTGCTCTTCTGCCTTACCCTTCATTAAGGTAAGGGCGGTGGAACTCTTTTACTTCCTTTATCCGCTATCGCTATGTCACAAAGTTGGGTAAGCAGTAGAACTCGTGGCCCTTTCCTCCACGCTAGAAGTGAAAGCCCAGCCAAGTTCTTGGAGAATCTATAGTTTCTGGTGTTGGGCGAGATGGGGAGAAAACTCCACTCCTTGCTTCAGCCCTTCTTCTCCCACAGACAGACCTGGGTGGGGATCTCTACTCGAATAGAAGGCGCGAACTCATCGATGCTATGACAGCCCTTCCTTGCCTAACCGCTTTTTCTCAGGTCGAGTTGAGGGCTTGAGCTTCTATGATTCCTGTATTGTTGCTTTTGCGCCGGCTGTCTTATTGTTTTCTTTAACAAAAAAAAAGAAAGGCCAGTTCTTGTCTAATCGATAGTGGCTCGTTCCTCTGATTATGGTTGAGCTGCCACTGATTTACTAACCTCAGTCAGGATCTCTGATCCCTACGACATGATCTCAGGCGATCCCTCTCAATCTAGTATAAAAGCTCG